>PYXC01001443.1:3360000-3397500 GCA_015244755.2 Tenualosa ilisha | reverse complement strand
GAGAGAGAGAGAAAGAGCGAGAGAGAGAGAGAGAAAGAGCAAGAGAGAGAGAGAGAGAGAGAAAGAGTGAGAAAGAGCGCGAGAGAGAGTAAGAGAGAGAGAGAGAGAAATGGAAATTATATTTCTTTGGTTAAAAGAGGTGAACATGTGTCCTTTGCTTTCATCTGCTTGTAGTGATTTGTGTTGAACTTCACCTACAGGGCTGCTAACCAGTCAGTCCAAAGAGTATGTACTGTGGTACTATTTGTACAATAGAATAACATGATATATTCAGTCTTAGCTGGTGTAGTTCAAAGCGACAGCCTCTACAAGCTCACATATAAGAGAAGAGGGGGAAAAATCAATTGTCCCAAAGGAGAGATCACATGGGGGAAAAATGTTGCTTTTTCCCTTCTTTCTTTTCTGCTGGAGTCTATTTATGATCACACAATCACATACCAGACAAGCAACAGAAAGACAGGTCTCATTTCATGAGTAACTAGTGACTCTTACTAGCTGTTGTAAAAATGTTGGCTTAGTTACTGGCTAGGTATGATTGCACTGGAGCCAATATTGTTTGATATAAAAATATTTACAGACATCCCCAAGCACGGCTAAAATGATCGTGATGATCAAAATGGCAATCTTATCAGTAAAGAGAAAGACATCTAATCTCTTTGAACCTTGGCAATTCTAAGTTCATTCATCTAATATGATTATAGGCCAGCTGGTTACTATACTACATAATATATGACAATACTACAGTACAGTACACTACTACACTAGATGTGTATGAACATTATTTACAGTAAGTACCATATATTGTATGTTTAAAGTGGTCCAACCTCACTAGTATTAGTGGGTGCTATACTGGCTCCCAATTCAAACTGATAATATGTGACAGTAATTGCTGCAGTTCTAATGGAGACATCTGAGATATACCAACTCACTAGAACAGCAGACTGGCTGGCTTGGCACAGTAGCCGTGGTATTAGTCAAACTGACAAAATATCACATGCTCTAGTCTAGAACCCTGCATTAGTCTACAGTTTATACATAAACTAGTCTCAAATTACTTGTTTTAAAATACAGAGCTAAGCTTACATATACAGATACTGCACAGAAGCTAGAGTTAGTAACAGCTTTTAGACATTTAATTTTAAAATGACTCAGTTAAAACCACTAGGATTAAAAGTTACATTTTTTCTGCTGATTTTAATATGTAATGACAGAGCGTATCCCACTGATTTGTAGAGCTGAGAGTCAGTGCTGAGTGGTAGTTAACATGCTGTGGCCAGCCTGTGGTGGCGTGGGAGGGTCTGTGTGTGTGTGTGTGTGTGTGTGTGTGTGTGTGTGTGTGTGTGTGTGTGTGTGTGTGTGTGTGCACGACCCTGTGTGTATTCTGACTGACTGAAGAGGTGTGGACATGGGTGTGTGTATGTGTGTGTGTGTGCACTTGTATGTGCGCATGCACACATGTATGCGTTTGTCTGTGTGCACGTGTTTGTGTTTGTGTGTGTGTGTATGTGTGTGAGCGCGTGTTGTACGTACGTATTCTGTCGGAGGAGCTCTCGGTGTGTGCGGGGGAGCTGGACACGCTGCTGCTGCGCTGAGATGATGGATGGCTGCCTGGTCTCCGGCCGTCTTCCAGGGAGGGGGCGGGAGATGGGCTGTCGGGAACGCGCTCCTGTTGGTCACATCAAAGCACACACACACACACACACACACACACACACACACAAAGACACAGACACAAAGCCCCATGCACCGACAAACACAAAGAGCATCAGACGCAGTCACACACACACACACGCGCGCACACACACAGAGAGGCACAATAGCATCCTGTTAGCATTATGCGTGATTACGTAGTACATACACATGTGTGCAGTGCATAGACAACACATGACAGCGCTACACAGCTTCCTGTGGCTAAGCTAAGCAGTAGTGCAGTGCAGAGGCACAGACATGACACCTCTTGCTCTCGCTAGCTGCATTTACACTACATCTCCTCCTCTCCCATCATCCCTCTCTTCTACCTCTCTCTTTTCCCTCCTTCCTGTCTTTTTCCTATCCTCCCTCTCTCTCTCTCTCTCTCTCTCTCTCTCTCTCTCTCTCTCACTCTTTCTCTTTTTTCCTCTCTTCTCTCCTCAGTGCTGCAGCTGGGTGTCTCCGAAAAATCCCCACCCTCCACACACACACACTCTCTCTCACACACACATACACACACAAGCACACACACACAGACACACACACACACACACACACACACAGACACACTCCCATGCTACTCCACCATCATGTCTGGAGATGTGCAGAGAGAGAGAGAGAGAGAGAGAGAGAGAGCCGTGTGAGCTGCGGCATGGTTACCTTGATGACGGAAGTCACCATTCTGGATGGCAGACTCTGTCCCTGCGCTGCGGCGGCCATATTGGCGATGGTGCTGAGATGGTTCATCTGACTCATTGCCATGGTGACCGAGGCTGGAGGCAGGCTGACTGGGATTAGGGGGTGGGGCATCATCATGAATGGAAGTTCTAAGCCTGGAGAGGAGGAAAGAAGAGAACCAAGAGAAAAAGAGAGAAGAAAGACAGAAAGAGAGAGAAAGAATGGAAAAAAGAGAAAGGGAACAAAAGAGAACACGGTCATCTGTCAGTGGCTTTTCACACTGACCCTCAATCCCAGCACTGATCGAGACGTGAACATCTGTTCAAACAGCTCTCGGGCCACAAAACACACCGGGATTCCACTATCAAAAGAACGGACGGTGAACTCCCTTTCAATTCCGTCATGTTGATCAAACTTGGAGTGACTCCTGAAAGAGTAAATAACACTCCACCCTCCCTCCTCACAAACTACTACCAGCAGAGCAGCAGAGACCTCTACTAATATACAGTACATGTATTAGAATAATAATCCCCGCACATAGCTTGGTACTTTTCCGCTGTATATTTAGGAGTCGTTACTTTTTTATTAGCAAAAGACATAAATGTTTTACATCCCTGCTTAATAATAGATACAATTACTGTAATTACAATAATAATAAAGATAAGTATGTCTGCATTAACACACATAAACACACACCCACACACACGCGCACACACACACACACACACACACACACAAGAGTCTGCTGCAAAAGTTGACACAGCTTTAAAAACAACAGTCAATTAAGATATGTGAAGTAAAAGGGGAATTATGGAAATATCCTCACCATTAATACTAAATGCATAAAAAAGAAACGGGCTGCTATGAAAGCCATTACCCAAATGACTAGTTAAATTGTACTGATAGAAAGCGGGGGAAAAAATAGCACTGTCTTCAAATGAGGCTAGCTACAGGCTAATTAGGAACATTCTGGACCAAAGATCTCGCCTCACTTTTTTGTGCATTTATAATGTCACAGTTTCTTTTTAAAAGTCCAGAATAAACTTGCTATTCTATTAACTTTGCTGAGGGTGACACAAATTATTTTGGTCAGCGGAAGGCCTTGTAATTGATAAAAATTAAACATACTGTATTAGAGGCCGACAAGGGAAAAAAAGAAAGAAAGTTTGCACTGTGGGAGGAGAGGGAGAGAGAGAGAAAGAGAGAGAGAGAGAGAGAGAGAGTGCATCACTGGGAGCGCCTGTGCCGTTCTGCATCTGCAGACAGTGATGAAGTAGGTGGAGGGGAAACTGTCCCCTTTTCAAAGGACACGAACGTACAAATAAGGTCAGATCCACAAGTCTGTCCCTGAACTGAGGACCCACTCGCACTCCCCCATCACTTTGAACAGGGGGATCAAAAAGTACGAGGGAGGAGGGGTGAGGGGGTGCTGGTGGTGGAGGAGAAGTGCGGTGGGGTGTTTGGTCTTCGCCTTTCAAAGGTGCCACACACAAGCGCTTTAAAGAAAACTTCTGTCTCCGGTGAAATTGATTGAGTCGCTTTTCTTTTCATTTCTGGTCTTTTTTTGTTTGTGTGTGTGTGTGTGTGTGTGCGTGTTGGGGGGGGTTTATTATTTTTGTATTTTTTTCTCTTTCCACTGTTGTCTGGTTGAAGGTTTCAAGGTTTAAAAAGGGAGGGGGGCAAACAGAGGGCTAATCCATAAAACAACTCTTTGCTTTGGAATGAAAGTGGTATCAGTGGCCAAGAGGGGCTCGGTGAGGGCCTGGATCTGCATGGAACTGCACTCCAAAAGAAAAAAAAACTGATTGGGAAGAGGACGAAAAAAGAAAGAAAGAGAAGACAAGAAAAGAGAGAGAGAGAGAGAGAGAGAGAGAAAATATATAGCACTCATTCTTCCTGTGACACTTTTCTTCTTTCAAATAAGAGAAGAAACATTCATTTCCATGAGAAAGATGGGACGCAGATTCACGGGGGAACACGCTCCGTCCGTTCCCAAACATTGAAAAGGAAAGACAGATTAAAGAGCAAAAGAGGAGGAGGAGGAGGAGGAGGAGATGGGATGAAGGGAGTAGGATGGTGAGTAGGGTGGGGTGGGGTGTGTGGGTGGGTAGTGGTGAAGCCAAGCAGCACCTTGTAAAAGGCGCCTCTCGTCGAGTAGGAAGTCTGAATCAATTACAGCTCACACGACTGGACTCAATTAAAAGTGGCGCCGCCATTGCTGTGTGATTGCAGGATACTTACGGGCGGCGCGCGGGAGCAAATTGAGAGAAGCATTCATGCACGTAGCTACTTTTCACAGGCACTCCATGGCCCAATTGACTGTTCTCCCGCCTTTGTGCGGTGCTGAGCGAAGCGGATTGGGGGGTTGGGGGCAGTAGGGGGCGGGTGGGAGAATGAGGAGGATCTGAGTGGATTCACAAGACATCAGCACACACAAGCAGCACCGGTCCAGGAGCTGTACTCATTAAAGACTGATATTATTACTCCCCCTGGTTTTGTCATTCAAATAGACCTCCATTCTCGTCCTAAGGGCCATGAATGACAACTCTTGTGCTGCTGAACACACAGTGTATGGAGTGTGTGTGTGTGTGTGTGTGTGTGTGTGTGTGTGTGTGTGTGTGTGTGTGTGTGTGCTTGTGTGTGTGCTTAAGTGTGGCACAACTTCTTGTGGGGTTGGTGGTGGTGGTGTTGGTGGTGTTGGTGATGGGAGGGGGATCCATACAGTGGAAGTCTGTTCTCTGGAGGCCCTAATCTCTACTTGTCCTTCAGTTCTGCCTCCTTTCATGTTCTGCACTGCTTAAGTGATGCTATGCCCCTAGAATGGCCTATTCAGGGCCTATACGAGACAGCTCTCTGTGTATGCCAAACAGGGCCATCACCAATCCCATTCAGAGGAATTAACCCAGTTAAAGAGCATTTTGGTCCACTGAGGACAGTGAACACTTGGATCGTTTGAGATGATGCTTGTTACTGTTTTTTTTTTAATCATCCCAATGACTATTGGCTAGTTTTGAATGTTCAACATCCCTTTGAAGTAAAAGTCCAAATTACTATTCACCAAGTACAAATACATTCACATAGCATGCACATTGAATGCGCTATGCACTATGTCATGATAAAACCACATGATTTGTTTGTTTGTGCATTTGTATGTTTAGTTATTTGTATGTATGTATGTATGTATTTTGTCTACCCATCAAGTGAAACATGACATGGTTGGTATGACATGTAGCTATTCCTCACTGTCTGGTACAGAGCTGGGGGATTGACAGCAGACTCTATGTGAACATGCTACAAAGGGAACTCCTCATGGCAGAGAGTAGAGGAGCAGCAGACAGGAAAACAGAGGCGCGCTTCTGTGCCGTCTGTTCTCACAAGCCTGACTTGAATGGGTTTGGGTTTGTTTGTTGGTTTGTTTGCTGGTTTGTTTAGTCGCCTTTAATCTAAAAAGGCTCACCGCTATAAAAAGCACCCAACTGGACCAGCCCCTCTCATAGAAAACTGAAAATATGGAAGCTGGCACAATAACTTTACGTTTTACGATCACCGAGTTTAGCAAGGTGTGGGTTTGCTGTAATTGTGTTAGAGTACATTTACATTTACATTTATGCATTTAGCAGACGCTTTTATCCAAAGCGACTTACAACTCATCAACTATCAATTGTTCAGGGCCAGTCTCCCCTAGAGCAACTTAGGGTTAAGTGCCTTGCTCAAGGGCACAACGGTGGCAGCCGGGATTCGAAGTAGAGTAGTAAAGAAGCAGTTGTCTTTCATTGGTGCTTACTGCTTTATCAAACTATTGTCTCTGTGCTCCTTGCACTTCTATACTGGCTCGACACTAATCTCCCATCTGTGCTCATGTCAAAGGCATTGGGTCCTCATAAGCAATAAGGCTAGTATCAAAGTTACACATTTCAGTCATGTAAAGCAGTTCATGCCTAACTTGGTCATTTAAAAGGACAAGAGCAGCACATGCTATTTTTTCATTCGTATTTTTTTAAAAATCAGTTTTAGAATCTGAGTTGAAGTAACTGGAAAAAAAGAATGGTCTAATATTGGGTTATTCCCAACAGTCATCCAAAATAGAACAGTTTCCAAGCGACCTGGATGTCGCCAGTGATTGATTATGTTTATTTGACCAATGACAAAGCCAGACAAGCCATATGTTCCTCCCACTGAGTTTACATATGTCAAATGGATAGTATATACAGTAAGGATCTCAGTGTCCAAGTAGAATGTATAGGTGAAACAAAGACGGGCCACTCCAGAATGCCCACCTCCTAAAGTCAACGTGCTGACTGATGCCAGCCTCTCAGACAAACAGTAGTGTTGATCCGTCAGGCTCTTCAGGGCAGCATAACACCGTCCTACACACACACACACACACACAAACACACACAGTGCATATACTTTTACATACATACATACACACATGCATACATACTGTACATACATACAAACATACAGTATGTACACATACACACACACACACACACAGGGAGTCTTTATTACAGCATATCTCATATGTGTCTGTATTTGTACACAGAAACTAACTGTACATTGCTGTATGTAACAAAAGACTGGAAGGATGATAGTCTAAATGAGAGTTTAAACTAGAGGTTCCTCAAGATTAATGGGTGCAATTTAATTCTGAAAATAAGAGAGAAAGAGAAATTATCTCAATTTTGGTATTGCACAGAGAGAGAACAGAGTAGGCTCTGTGCAGGGAAACAAAATGCTCCTTGTGAAGGAGAGAGAAGCACACAACTTGAAAGAGAGGCTCTAATGGACTTAATTTGCATGGGTTTAGAGATTCCTCCTTCTTTATCTTTTAAATTTGGAAAAGCATCAAGACCATCACTATGAAATCGGGGATTCACTTCAAAATGCGATTGGCTGCCAGTCAAAGGAACACACGGATTGGTCTGATTTGTTTACCCTGCTTGTTGTTGTCCCATGAAGTCTGTCAGATGTTAAAATGTGTTTGAGGCTTCTTTTTATAATAAGAAAAAAGAGCTTAACCCTGGGAAGGAAACCATTCTGAAACAGGGTCTGGCCCAAAATCGTACACCCAGATCTGTTGGATCTGAAGTATTGGGGTGTCTATGTCTGCCTGTGACTTCAAATAGACATTTGTTGAAATGGAGCCAGTTTACCCAGTTGCGCTGTGGTTTCTAAGCATTACTGAGAAAAAAAAGTAACACATTTGTACGCCTTCAAATGAAAAAAAAGAAGAAAAAACAACATACACTGAGTCTCGGATAACCCAATCAGACTGTTTCAATTTGCGAGCCGATATGTGATATCACAGAAAATTATTAACCTGAGAGTTGGGCGCTAACTCTGCTAATCGAAGCAGACTGTGATCTCCCAGTAGCACGCAGTGCTAAGCGTGAGCTTTTCCACCCAAACCACAATGGGCCAGAGCAGTGGTGACATATTGAAACACAAGCCACATCCTTTTGGACAGAGGTAATGAAAAGGTGGCAGACAGAGAGGAGGGGAAAGGTGGGGTGCAGGGGTGGGTGGGGGGCGTAGGCGTTGGTGGTGGTGGAGGTGGAGGCAGTGGTAACATAAGGGCTAGCTGTGTCTCTTCTCTCATCAGCTCTCTCTTTTACCTCAGCATTATCCTTCACTAGAAAAGAGAGAGAGAGGAAAGAAAGAGGGAAGATTTCCCTTGGCAAAAATTAAACCAGCTCCTACTTGGCACTTTATTATCTCTTCAACTGAATGATTTATTGTTTGTGGAATGAAAGCAAAAGAGCAGGAAAATTACATTTTCGGGGGGCCGTGGCACCAGAGCCCTGGTCCTGCCCGCGTCTTTAGCCCAACGTCCTGGAAGAGCTCACGACAAACAATAATGTCAGCCGTAATTGATCTAGGGGTGGCTGCCGGGGGCCTCTCCGGTAAAAGCCCACTATTTAAGCGACAATCCACCCGCCTGCTGCCCCTCAGAAGCTGTCTAATGAAGCTGTCTGTCTTTGCTATTTACCTTCTCTTAAATGGAAGGGAAAGATGTACTGTACTAGCCCTCGGAGAAGATTTGCTTTCTCTCTCTCGCTCGCTCGCTCTTCTCTCCCCCCTCCGTGAAATAGGACCTGCGGACGCCTGTGGAATACATAATTGCTCTGCCGCAGTCGAAAGCCGTGGATCCGGTGCTAATTAAATGACTGGTCTCGAGCCTATCTGTCTTTGTTTGGGTGTGAAGGGGGGCCACTGGAACAATAGGTTGTAAATGCTCTTGTCAAACAAAACGCAAACGCCGTGTGGCCAAACCTTTGATTTGCGAATGACCTAAACCGGCTATAGAAAACAAACGAACAAATAAATAAATAAATAAATAAATAAATAAATAAAGCGGCAGACGAGACGGGAAACCCACATCAAAGGAGTTCTGCATTCATTGTCGCTTTGACATTAAGGCTCCTGTCTCGTGGCCTGATCTCGACGAACTTAATTTTTTTATTACCGAGGAGTGGAAATGACTTGTACGTGCTGTCCGTCGCATGAACCAATGTGAACCATTAATTGACCTCATAAAATGGAGGAAGCTGTTTCTCCCTCACTTTTTTCCCCCTTTCTCAGACAGACTGTCGGGGAGGGGTGGAGAGGTGGAAAAACCGAAGTGGACTATAATGAAGTCTGATGTTTGTACACACGGCTCGGGAAGTTGCACTTTGTTGTGGGTAAATTGGGTCTTTTGAAGCCACCGTAAAAGCAACAGAAGTGGTAGGATTGTTGAACAAAATCTTAAACTCCTCAATAAGAACATTCGCCACCCCCTATAGTCCTTGCAGTAGTTAATGTAAATACATTCAGACCATGATCCAACATGGAGAGGCAAGGATGCTGATGGGCTAGTAAAACAAGCCTGAACTGAGGTATTTGAGAGGTGCTCTTGAATATAAAAGCAGCAGTCCCCTTCGGCCCGAGGAGCCCGCCGTTGCAGACTATATGGTAATATCGAATGCTGTTCTTGTTCACAGATGGCAGACTTAAGTCAAGGCTGGTAAACCCTGGCTCTCATTAAGGCCTAAAGAAACCCAAGGTACTCCACTTTGATGTGGCCACCCACAGCCTCTGCAGTGTCACTGAGGGAGACTTTGAAGCTTTTGTGTGTTTACCCAATAACGCTAATCATTAAAAGAAAAAAAAAAAAAAAACACATCTTGAATTGGTTAGAATACGGGAAATACCTACAGTGTGTGCACACTTATAGATAGAGAGAGACAAGTAAATAGGACACACTGTTAAAACATACAAACAATTCCCTTGCAGAAATATTATCCAATATATCTCATAGATGCACACACACACACACACACACACACACACACACACACACACGTGCACATGCACACACAAATACAGACTCTAGGCATTCGTGCAATGACAGGGATGCTTCCCGCAGACGTAGAAAATGTATGCGTTAACATGCAAATCTGTCACACTAAACAAATTGCTCTGACAAACATCTTCTCAGGGGCTGCTTTAATAAGTAGCAGAGGGCTAAGAAAAACATCTCACACACACACTTGTGAGTGCGAGCACTGTAAAAAATAATGGTATAACAAAACATCTTTGGTTTGATGAGGTAGCATAATTATGCTACCCCAGAACCATCAAAGAAAACATGTGGTAGGGATTATTGAGGAGACAGCCAGTATTGTTTTCAACTGGGTCTTTTTCTTGTCCCTCCCTGAGAGATAAACAACAGGGGGACTAGTGCTTAGCATGTGGAGCATAGGATATTACTTCAATAATATTACCTGTTATACAGTTGGGACATTCATAAAAAGACTTGTATTTTCAAACAAGTGAGAACAATGTTTTTTTTTTGTTTTGTTTTGTTTTTAACAAAGAACTTGTCTAAAGAAAAAAAATGTAAAAGTTATTTTTTTTTTAAATATTAAACATGCTAGGAATTTGGGTCCCATTTTTTCCCCCTGTTTAACTGGCCCTCAGTGTTTGCTTAAGCGATTGCTCAGAGGGCTTAGCAAATGCCAAAAACAATTTCCCAAAACACTGTATCATGTTCTCACGAGAAGAGGGGACAGCCCCCTGATCTGAGTTTCATTTGGATTCAAATGTTCAAAAAGCAAAAGAACAGGAACAGTGTAAGAGCGTCTGCATCAGGCTTTATGAGGCAGTGGTGACAGTAGCTTCGCTGACGTAACTTGATCTGGTTAACATAATTATCTGCTTGGTCAAAGACACCCAGACACAGGCCCTCAGGCCCAATGATTGAGTAAGCACAAGCTCATTTTGGTCAGAATTGGTTTTGCTTCAAAGTTGCCCCCCCCCCCACTCCCCAAAACACACCCACACCCCCACACCCACCGCCTCCCACACACACACACACACACACCTCCCCCACATCTCTCAACAACAGAACAGTAGTAGACACTGCATAAGGGTGCTTTCCCAAAAAAACATAGTTGCTAAACAGTTAGCAACTTAATTGGTTGGAAAAGGGCAACGACAGCTAACAAAGTTGTTAGCTACTTAGTTAGACTCCACGTTTTATGGGCCCCAGAACTGCTAGCTATTGCTAAAGCTACCACTACTAGTATTCCCTCTTGCAGCTGCTTCCACAGAGGGCGTGATCCATTCAAGACTAATCGATAACTCCCCCCTCCCCATACACACCCCTCAGCTCCATCCCTTCCCCTGAGGCAATGACACCCAAGCGTACGGACGAATCACTTCCATCTGATACTTAGCAAAGGGTCCCTTTTAAAAAGATTGCTTTCAGTCAATGGCCAGCAGTTGTCATTCGACTCGGACGGGCGAAATGAAATATATCGAGCGGCATTATCCATCACGACGCACTTGTGTTGGCCATGCCGCTGCTTTTTTGAGGGGGGGGATGAGGCCAGGCCACCGAGATCATCTGTTCTCATTACGAAATTAGCCCCACATCATCCTCTACGGGAGTTAATCTGTTATAACTGTCAAGTGCTAATGATACCGACGCATGGCACGCATCGCGGGATCATCACTTTTAATGCTTTCGTTTCGGAGAGACATACAGACAAGTATGACTCTCCAGGTGAAGATCACCATGAAATAAAAAAAGCAGGTAGTTCTGGCAGAAGGAGGCTCTGGTGGCAAACAAGCTTCTCTTAATTAATGTTGCTCTAATTTAACGATTTAGAGTCTTGCAGGGGTTCGTGTGTGTGCCCGGGCCGCCATGACAGCGCCGCGGCGAGCCAGCAGCAGTAGAATAGCGTTAGCGCTGGAAGATGGATGGGTCTGAAATGTGGCCAGCGCCAGATGAAAGATCAGCTGTCATTATTATCCTGATGTGGAGCCGGTGACCAGCGCTAAAGCAGGGACAGGAGGCTGCCATCACCAAAATGAGAGCGGCCCTGTGGCACATCTCTCTGTCTCTCTCTCTCTGTCTGTCTCTCTCTTTCTCGGATGGCGATAGGGAGAAAGATGAAGAGAGAGAGAAAGATTAAAATATAGAGCAAGAGAGATAAAGAGTGAAAAAAGGCATACAGACACAGGCAGAGAAAACAAGAGCGTGTGATGGAGAGAGAGGGACAGAATGAGAAAGAGAGACAGAGAGAGAGAGAGAGAGAAAAGGAGAGAAAGAAGGATAGAAGGAGGAACAGAAACATTCCCTCACAGAGAAAGAGGAATCTGTCACTGACAGCCCTGCAGAATGCTCACCATATTGAAGGCACATTGAAATATAGATCAGTGGCTGGCATTCTCTTAATACATGCACTGCTCTACGTTAGAGATTAAGCTGTGCCATGCACAAAACATATTTGTGTTCCAAGGACAGCAGTTTTTTTATCCCCTTTAACAAAAGCTTAAATGACTATGGCATTCTTTAACAACTCCATTTTACTCCTTCTGACTACAGTAGGGAAACACAATAAGCAAGGGCTGGTTGATGTTTTTACATGAGCTACTTTGCCATTTGTTTTTGTTTATCTGTTTAGTTGTTGTCTCTTTTTGGAGAAGATGGGAATATGGCAGTAGCAGGTCTTGGCTGCAAACGCAGAGCAAGTTTATGAGTCCATCAGGACGTCACCTGAGGCCGTGCCGGTTTATTCGGACTGACAGCTGGATTAACCTTGGCTGTGGATGGCGCATGCCATCGCAGACGCTGCGCCACGAATGATGGATGCATTCTGAAGGATAACCGTCCCCTCTTACATTTTAATTGTAGCAATGTTATCGTTGCTCTAATCGCCTTTAATAATACAATTGCACTTTAGCATTGCTGCGTTGCACTCAGACACGGCACAATCATGGGGGATGATGATAATGCATTATGCGCTCGTTTTGGGAGCTGTCGTCCATAATTGATTGCGCTGGGGTGACCTATCGGTACAATACTGCACTCCGTGCACTTTAAGCGCACGCATATTTCACATTACAAACTGAAAAGCCTTATCGTGTGTGAAAGGTTGAATGTCATTTATTACACGTATCACATTTACACCAAGTGACATTGTCTTTTCAAATTGCCCTGATCTCCTCACTCCTATCTTTGCCTGCAAAGGTCACTCACATCCACTCGTTAAATGCAACCTGACAGAGATTAGTCAAAAGGGACAGCCAAATGGATGCATCACCACCGAATCAAACGTCTTCAAATTAATTTATCCAATTAATGAAAAAATGAGGGCGAAGGCTGATTAGGTGTGACAAGTAAACTGGTCACTTCCCCTGTTATTTATTTATTTTTTTTTTCTAGCTTCACAAAAGCCGTGCCGTCGCCATTGTAGAGTAAGTGAATCGGACAGCAATACAAACATTTGCATTGGTTGTTGTGAGGTTTGGTGGGGGTGGGGGTGGTGGTGGTGGTATTGCAGAGTGCTTTCCTCAGCTCAAAATAAAAATGCCACAACAATCATTCAGAGACATGGGAGAGAACTTGATATGGATCATTACGGAAATAATGTTTAATCAATTCCCTCCATATTGCAATCTATTTCTGCAGTTGTAGGCATTTGTGTAAACTGGTACACAAAGCTTTTACACAATGTTCCCTCTCTCTCTTTCTCTCTCTCTCTCTCTCTCTCTCTCTCTCATCCCAATCATGCATATTCAATTTTATGCTGATGCTTAACTGTCGATGCACCCGGAATTAGAACAAGCCATTCGGCTTCATTAAAAATAAATGATTATCAAGTTATCTTTTTGAAATTCTATTAAAATGTGTGACGCTCTCCACTTATCTGTCACCTGCCTCCCCTGAGCCACCCAACACTAATAGAGTGACTCGGTAGACAGGAACCCCTGGGAGCCCTCATCTCGCCAAACGCCCGCTCCCGCCATTCCATCCCAGCCTCTGACGGCTGGCTGGCTGGCTGGCTGGCTGGTTGACTGACTGTCTGCTGTCCGACACCCCCCCCCCACACACACACACAAACACACACACACACACAGACACAAACACACACAGACATACACACACATCCTCTTTCATTGCTTGTCCATCGCAACACCCCTCCCGCGCAGGAATACACACGTAAGACAAACACAAGTGAGACAAAGACACATCAGCACCGGCAGTGTCTGAAGGAGAAGGTGCACTATGGAACAAAAAAGTGCTCTAACCATGACAGAAGGTGGCACAATATGCATATGTGTGTGTGTAAGTGTGTGTGTGTGTGTGTGTTTTCTCTCTCTCTGCTTGTTTGTTTTTCATCTATTCTCAGACACACAGGGATGGCATAATCTTATTTTCACCCACACACCCTCCTCCCCCCCAGCATACACACACACACACACATACACACACAGACACATTCACACTTACACACACAAGCACACACCAGGCAGGCCCAAGGGAGCGAGGTCAGTGAGACACAGGCCGGGGAGTGGGGCCATATTATCTGGGGTTGTTTAGGAGTGGTTGTTTTAATTGCGGGCGTGGATGACAGGCAGCGAGAGGGACATGCCATAGCCCTGGGCCGTCGACTGGTCACTTTCCCCCAGCTCCTAGCGACAGCGCACAGAGAGAGATAGAGAGAGAAAGAGAAAGAGAAAGAAAAAGAGGAAGACAAAAAGAGAGAGATGGAGAGGCATACAGAAAGAAGGAGAGAGAAGGCAAAAAGGCTGTGGAGATGAATATTTCCTAAGTGCTCTGCGTTTAACCATATGTGCATCTGTCTTTATACAGTATGTATTCACATATGAATGTTTATATGTGTCTCTTTACATTTGTGTGTGTGTGTGTGAGAGAGAGAGAGAGGCACCAGCTCGAACAAAGACAAACCCTTGTTGAATTTGTCCTTCCACAGAGAGGGATTTATTATTAGAAAGGACATAAACAGACTAATTAAATCACAGCAGTCAGGCCGAGATGACAGCTGGTGCCGTGTGTGACCACACAGATCCTTATCAAAGAGCGGGAGGCATGGCTCTTTCAATCCGCCCTCCGCGGGGAGCTATTTTAGGGAGAGCCAACCAACGCCACACACTCACACACACACACACACACACACACACACACGCATATGCACACAATCACACTTCAACTCACACTCACGCACACATGCATATGCACACAATCACACTCCAAATCACACACACACACACACACACACACACACACGCAAGCCCGCACACTCACACATTGCTACTGCTAAAAGGCAAGTTCAATGTACATAATGGCTGATTACAAAGGCCACGCTATACAGTCTGCAAACGGCGCGCTGGTGACGAATGCTCGCGCTCTGCAAACAACAGGGGCCCTGATTTCATCTGTGTGAACGGTTTATTTGTTTACTTTTGTATTCTATTCTATTTCAACTCTGCTGCCAGGCCTACAGTGTTTCTAAGGCCACATTTAAAGACAGAAAAAAAATGTATCCCCCCCTTTTTTTCTTTTGTTTTCATTTTAGTTTAAGGCAGTTGTTATTTCCAAATAATTAACAAGCTTGTGTTGTTGTACTGTGTGAGTGTGTGTCAGTGTGTGCATCAGTTTGTGTGTGTGTGTGTGTGTTTGTGTGTGTGTGTGTGTTATAGACGAATGATTAAATGATATATAAAGCAGGAAGCCTGATGAAATGCCACCGTAGCAACCCGGGGCTTTTTTGGATGGCGTTCAGAGGGAGCGCTAACCTACACATTTGCTGTCGCTCGCTCCATGTGGAGAGGCACTTCTGCTCGCTCTTTCATTTCAGAGCAGCGGGCACATGTCCCAGCCTACTAAATGCAACGTTCCCCCTGAACCACAAATTATTATCATTTTACTATTCAAACAAACAAACAAACAAACAAACAAACACAACACAAAAACGAATAAACAAACAGACCAGTTGGCACTGGGAGGTTTGCTTTTTTTTTGGCAGACGGTGGTGGTGCACATTAACACTGTAGGGTGAATAATTAATAAAACCTCTTAAGCACGGATATCAGCAAGGCCACGTGCTTCACAAAAGCTCTGAGGACAAGAAAATATGGCGCTAACGCATCGATAATGACGGGGAGATATGGGAACAACTTAATCAATGGCTCTGCTACATTTGCAAACAAGTGCCTGAATTATAACCCCGATAATTGATTTCCGCCCTTCAGACCACAACCCCACCACCACCACCACCACCACCTCCCCTCACCTTTCTTTCATGTGATGTCATTTCCTATTGATTCTTCCACAAGCGCCTAATGATGGGAAGTTTCCAGAGTTTTCTATACGCAGTCTGACTTTCTCATCCACACCCCCTTACCCCCCTCCGGACCCCCACACCCGCCCGCCCCCAAAAACAACACCCCCTACCCCCTGACCACTATTTGAAATTTGCATGCTGTACCAACCGGCTTAACCAAAAAGGATTAAGTCCCACATCCAACTGAGAGCACAGATAATACTGGGTAATTGGTAAAAAATGAAGATGAATGGGACAGCCAGATAAGGACCAATTAGCTTCTCTGCGCTTACAGCTGGGGTCTCAATACAGATCCATCTCTGGAGTTACGGCCTCCTCCTCCTCCTCCTCCTCCTCCTCCTCCTCCTCCACCTCCTTCTCCTCCAGCAGGAAGGGGAGTGGAGCCCTGTAAAGGGCCAGGGCTGGAGCAGTGGCTGCTGGAATTAGTGCAGTGACCTGGGGACCCGCACACACACACACACACACACACACACACACAACACACAAACACAAACACACATACACACACACACACACATACACACACGCACACACACCCACACTCCCACCCCCTAGCCCCGTCTGGTTTCATTTCGTCTCCAGGTCCAGACACCTGTCACCGGCCCCAGTGCGGTTCCGTCACCCCTCGCTGTGGCCATCAAGGAATGGGAGGTGGATAACTATGTGATGATGATGAGGGAGGGAGGGAGAGAGAGAGAGAGAGAGAGGACAGGACTGGGCCTGAGGACTCTGTTTGTGTGTGTATGTGCAAGCTTGGCTGCGAATGTGCACACAATGTGTATGTGTGTGCAAATGTGCGCATGTGTGTATTTGTGTGGGAATGTAGAAGGATGTTTGTTTATATTTGTGTACACAATAATCACTCACTGTGTGATTCTACCTTTGAATATTTGTAGGAATGTGCGTGTGTGTAAGTGTGTATATGTGTGTGTGTGTGTGTGTGTGTGTGTGTGTGTGTGTGTGTGTGTGTGTGTGTGTGCTTGTTCACAGCTCTAGCAGGCTCACCGAGGTAAACAGCAGAAGCACAGACAAAGAGTGCACAGCTTTAAAAAGTTTACGTCGCCGGTGATTTCATTAGGGCTGCATCATCTGGTTGATGATACACGCAATTCCCACATCTCATTACTGGGAGGATTTAAGGTCCATTAACGTTGCTGTGGCAAGGAATCAAATCTGAAATGGCACCCAATGGCCAAGCAGAAAGGCAGACAGAGAGAGGGAAAAAAGAGTGCCATTTTTTCTAGTATTTTCTTTTTATTTCTCCATCTCTTTGCTCAAGGTTTCACATACACACACACACAAATACACACAAACACACACACACACACACACACACACACACACACACTTAAGTCCCCTCTTCTCTCACCTCTCTCTCTCTCTTTCTCACTCTCTCCTCTCTCTCACTCCCCTACTCTTGCAGAAAAAGCTATTCTTTTCCACAACTTGAAATTGGCAGGTGTTTGTTAGCAGCCAAGCTTGACCACATTTTCCCCTCCGTAATGAAGGTTCTAGATGAGGTCAGCTCAATGGGAGGGAATGGATCAGTGTTTATTTCTGGCCGAGGCGGTGTGTGTCACACGTGTTTTGCTTGGTTTGTGATCTGTAATTGTGGCATTTCCTCTGAGCCTATGGAACAATCCACATTGTGCACTGAGGGAACCCCCACCAACTCCCCTTCCCCCTCACCTACTCTCTTGAAGAAGAAAAAGAAGGGGAGAGAGCGACAGAGAGAGAGAGAGAGAGAGAAGAGGCAAAACAGTCCTAGGGAAAAATCAAAGGGAGCCAAGCCATCGGTTTAATCAGAGTGCCTCCTCTTCTGCCCCCCCCCCCCCCCCTTCTCTCTCTCTCTCTCTCTCTCTCTCTCTCTCTCCCAGGATGTTTGGTTATTTGGCTCAAAGTTGGACTGGCTGTTTTTGTTATAATTAATAACATTGATGCAAACAGGAGAGGGTAATTGCGTTGAATATTTAATGCGGGGGGGAAAAAGAAACATTAGCCTGTTCAATTTACATCAACACAAAGACAACACAAGCAATCCAAGCCCAGGAACAGAACAGAGTGTCCTTCACACACACACACACACCACACACACACACACACACACACACACACACACACACACACACACAGTCTCCGTTTGTCTGGTCTTTAAACACACTGCAAGCCGTGAAACAAAAGCACCGTGGTATCTACATCAGAAAAGCATTCCTCTCAAAAGGGCTCTAAAGGCCTTTTGGATCCAGAGCCATTAAAACAAAACAATCCTCTATTGTAGGTGCAATTATTTATAGCATTTCTGCATCCATCTGATTACCTCACAGTACCTACTGGGTGATATGATAACGTATGAAGACTAATAATAGTTTGCTTTTGCTGTGCGATTGCTTATGTCATCTTCGTCTATGCAAACAGATCAATCAAAGTCTCTTTAGCAGGGCGACAAAAACAGATCCGTTCATGAGGTCATTTGCTAGCTAGGGTCTACACTAAATAGTCCACTGGCTGTCGTTTGACCAGCTAGAGCTGCTGCCAAATAAAGTTCCGCACAAGAGGAGTCATGTCTAAATCTGTCGAGTGATATCAAGCCGCATTCACTCCACTGCATAATGCACTCGCGACCAGTACATATTAGGTGCTCCAAAACCAAATCCAAAGGTGCAATTAACACTTGGCCTTGGAGTCAAGCATGCAGAGATGCAGTAATCTCTAGTGCTGTACATATGCAATACAGCTAGTATGAGCAAATACAGGCTATTTGTCCCACTTCAGCCACTGTACTTTCATAACTGATGTATAAAATAGACATTTTAGGGGGTATAAGTTTTTTTTTTTTTTCAGTTCAGTCGATGAAACAGTCAGTGAAAAGATAGTTAAGTGATGGTATATGATCTCTGTAACAGGAGTGGGCATCTACATTTGCATTGGTTGTTTTCTTTTTTCTCTCTCTCTCTTTTCTCCTCCACTGTAAAATCCTCCTTTTCCCATGATGTTTTAATCTAATAACGCTCCAAATATGACAGAGAAATCTGCAGGCAGATAAGGCCGGACTGGAGAACACTGTCTATTTCACTTAAAAACCTAATTTATGTCGCAATTAATGGCTGAAAGAAGCTGCTGCTCTGTGCGGCAGCTCTGAAAAGAGCTGGCCATATTTCTGCCTCTTATCGCCCAGCCTCCTGCTATTGGCCCATCCTGTCACAAGAGACTGCTTGATATAAACAAGAGATTGCACAGACATCCCAGTAATCAATATTAGGATGGCTTCAGTACCAAACATCATTTGTCTCGGGCCACCATTCCTTTGACCAAACGAAGCATTAATTCAAATCATAAATCTGAGGTGATTTAAATCCCCGGGAATGAGAATGAGAAGAACCCCCCCCCCCCCCCCCCTCCACTGCCGCCTTTAATGATTTATTTTGTACATTTCTCGCGAGCGAGAGATTTGTCCATACACAGTGACAGGTCACCTTCAACCACCACTGGCAGACTCTTCATCACCATGCCGACGAGCATCTCATCGGCGCAAGTAAATATTAAAGGGAAAAAAAGAATCCAATTGATTGTGGATGAGGCCAGAGAGGCGTCGCTTCTGCCATATATTTCACTCAGAGGGGCTAATGCTCGAGCATTTTGCAGACGCCACAGTAGTGGTGGTGGTGGCGGCGGCAGCGGCGGCCGATGCTCGTGGGCCAGAATTATTATTCTTGTGGGAGAGGGCCCTGCGTGTGCTCAAGGTTACAATTTAAATTGTAAAAAGATAAAACAGTTTCTTATTAGCTTCATTGCCGTAGCCTTGCGAGTCTTATTCACATTCATCTTTATTTCCGCGACCTCGTAGCCTGACATTTTTTTTATTTTCCCTCGGAGTCATGACCTCAGTGCTTCTGCATTTTCTCACGGTGATATCGACTTAGGATGCATCTTGTGTTTTTTTTCCTTCCCCCCTGACGGTCACAGAGTCAAACTGCTGCCCAGAAAATCCTCTGATAGACCAAGCGGACAGTCAGAACATGGGAATCAAATGCAGAATTCAGCTGAAGGATTAAGTGTATCATTTGTAAAGGGTTTATGATTTACATGACACTATTATTTCCACAGAGAAATGGCTCAGAGTTATGGAGGAAAATCCTACTGTGTTTCAGAAATCATTAATTGAAATGGAAGATATTCAAAACCAATTCAGTTGTACAAATTAAATTAGCAGCCCACTTACAGTAATAGCTAATAGCTTTGGGATGAAGTGCCCGTGGATGCATCTCAACACATTAAAAATAGGACTCAGTTTGTCATTTTCGGTCATGGGAAAGGAGATTGCATTTGGCATCGTGAAATTAAACAAATTGGTACCAGTAGTGCTTAAGGACACCATTCAGCAAAAAGAATCCATTTTAATTAATTCAATTGACTAAAATTATTTGTTTACAACAAAAAGTAAGAATTTTAAAAAAGTCTGAACAGGCTGTTAAGCAAACTGTAAGTTATTTATATTGCTAAGCTACAGCTGGAAACACGAGGTACCTGGTGGCTGTAAGAAATAGTGCTGTTTAATTTACATGGCTTGCTATACACTAATGAATAAGTGAGCAATGCATCACTGTAATGCTGTACAAATATTTACCGAGAGGTCAGAGCTTAGGCGCAGTGTATGATCAAGCACAGCAGAATGCAGTTACATTGTAAGAGTGACAGTGACTACGTCGTAATAGAACTGGGAAATATCTATAAATGTGTATAAAGCTGTCATCCATTTCCTTAGCTATCATATTTAGATGGTTATCAGCTCACAGGTCTGCAGATGATCTGAGAAACAAATGAATTTGTCACCGTGATTCTCCTGGGCACTGAGATGAACACTTAATGGTTTCTCAGACTCCACCTGAATGAACCAATTAGGCAGCGCTCAAACAGGCTGATACCCCAGCCTGCCTATTGTAACACACTGTACATACAGAACAGAACAGAGGAGAGTACTCCTCTGCTGGATATCATCTTCAACAGATTTAAGTTGATTTGAAAGATACTGAAATTAAAGTATAGGCTCTGTGGACAGCAGACATAAAGTCCCAGAAGGACTTTCGTTCAGGGTTGTCACTCTTTTCTGGTAATTAGCCTTTACGTTGGTAAACAATTGTGTAATAAAGCTGTAGCTACGAGCTAACTACAAAATGAACCCTGCACTGGCAATGAACATGGAGAGCATATTAGTTTGGCTTACTTTGGATAGTAAATTAATATAACTATACTATGCAACTTATGCCTAACATCAATTTAGCCTGCCGTACTTCACAAAAATAGGCGTTCACTAGAAAAGAATGACCATTCTGAATGAAAGTCCTTCTGGGACTTTCCGTCTGCCATGCGCAGCACCCATTATGTATATCAAACTGATTCCATTCAAAACAGTTGAATCCAGGTCCATTAGTGTTGCTACCAGGGGTTCGGAGCTTTAGCATGTGCAGCTTCAAGGTCACTAGTCCCTGACTGGCTGTGAGATGTAGGCCTTGATGTCTGAATGCTACAGAGTAGAGAAGAGAGAAGAGGAGAGAGGTGTAGAGAGAAGAGAGAAGAAAAAAGAGGAGAGAAAAGTAATACAGAAAAGAGGAAAGACGAGAGACAGAGACAAGTGCAGAGCGGAATGGAGGGGAGACGAGAAGACTCACCCACACTGGAGCTCAAGTCACCGTTCTCCGAGTCGCCGGTGCCATGCTGGTTGTTGTTGCCGTGGTAGCTGCTCATGACCTCCAGTTTGATCTTCTTGACCTTCATGGCCTCTGCGATGGCGGCGTTGGTGGCGGCGGCTGCGGCTGCCGCAGCAGCAGTGAGCCCTGGGCAGGCGGAACAGGAGGAAGGACGCAGGGTGAGGAGACGCTTCATTCGTCTGACAACAGGTTACTACAAGTGTCACTAACAAGATGTAATACAATGTCAGCATGAAGGAAAATAAAAATGGATAACAAACAAAAAAGGAGGGGAAAAAAAAAACATACTCATCAGTCATGCACATCTGTCTGAATCTGAATGGCAATTTGTCAGTGTTTTTACTGTCCTCTCAATCATAATATCATAAGATGCTCAATAATCACTCCTGAGTATAAATTCCATGACAAATCCTCTAGGCGAATGTGTTACTTTTGTTCAAGGTATTTCACATCACTTGACTGCTGGCTTATGTGTAAGTATACAGTGGCAATCAGCTCTCTGTCACATAAAAGTTACAAAAGTTTGAAAATATGACAAATTCATTTAGAGTGAGAGTGATTGTGACAGACACTGGAATCTTCTCTGATCCACAGATCCCGGGGGATTAGGTTAGACTGGAGAGGTTCTGCCACAGGCCCGACCGAGCCATCATATAGGACCCATTATTACCCTGATGGAGCATTACACAGCCAAGATGTTTCTGGCTGTCAGACATGCCACCTCTTATTCCACCCATTCACATTCTCTCTCTCTCCCTCTCTCTCTCTCTCTCTCTCCCTCTCTCTCAAGGCTGAACTGACGCCACTGTTTCTTTGATGGTGACAGATGGAAGCCGGATAACATATCGGAGCTGACATGTTGCCATGGTTTCAGTTTTGTAAATAAACTGGTGGGTGCGCGTAACAAAGTGAAAACAAACAGCATGCAACAGGAAAGGGAAAAGGGGAAAAAAACAGGGGGATGAGGAGGGGGGGGGGAATAAAAGAAATAAAAATACGCAAAAAAGAGGCTCCAAACAGGAAATGCAATCTCCTTGAAGATATTGCACTCGTTTCAAGCAATAGCCACGCAGTGATATACATATCTAATGCATTCATCTGATCTCATTCTATTGTCACATGACATGGAGAGGATGGGGAACATTGTGATTCAAATCCTTATGGCTACAGTCACAACAATAATTCAGCTCTATTGTAATTGATTTGGGTGAGAGGGAGCGACTGGGCAGACAGAAGCTACAAGGCTCTGACTGAGAGCTCTCTGTCACTCTCAATACTTCTACATGGCTGCAGGAGCGAACCACATGTAAATGGGCGAGGGGATGGGGGTGAAGGGATGGGGGGGGGGGGGGGTGCTTTGAATGAATGAAATTACTGAAATGAAGTAGATGATTTCATCCCAAACAGGAGCCTGTGTTCAGAGATGTTCAATAAATCTCCTGATCTATGTCTGCTCTCTCTTTCTCTCTCTCTCTGTCTGTCTCATTCTGTCATTGCTGTCTATTCTCCCTACCAGCTGAAAATGGCAATGAAGCACAATGCCTATACAAACCCTTCACAAGTGCAGATTGTCTCTTGTTTTATCCTCCAGAGATGCCAGGAGTGGAGGAGTAGGAGTGGGGAGGGATGGAGGGATGGAGAGATGAAGGAATGGTGGGAAGAGGAGGGGAGACCGGAATGGAGACATAAACCTGCCTTCTGCCAAGATTGTTGTGCTTTAGAGATGAGCTTCCACATAGAGTTCTATTCACAGTGATTCATTATCCTTGAGCTTGCAAATAGAGATTGCTTTCCTTTTGCCAGTGTGACAGATGTTTATTTCCACAGCGTTTGAAAAGTGAGGATGTTCACACTTACAAGCTCCCACTACAGCATCATAACTGTGGAATGCAACATGTGCAGCCATAATGCCAGGCCTTGTTGAGTGACTGATTTGAAGAGTCCTCTCTAAACCCTTTGCTGAGTCTGGATAAAACGCCTATGCTGCTCTTTGACAAAGCCCTCCATTTTGAATCGGCTGCAGTGCTGTTGATGCTAATTCCATGTACATAGATTTGTCTTGCGCTCTGACCATCAGGCTTTGTGTCTTCTGCTCAGGCCCGTGCTTCTTCTACACTTCTGCACTCTGTAAGAACGTGTTGAAAGAGCCAGGGAGCTGGTGGGAAAAAAAGGTGCCCATCCGCATGGTGAGGTCACCATCATGAATAAAGCACTCCATCTTTTCAAGAGGCCGTCCACGGGGTTCAGCGCTCTCTCTGTGGCTCTGCTGTGCTGCATGGAGCGAAAACGATACGCAAATTTATCACCACTTAGCCGTCACATTTCAGTGACGCGACTCAAGTGCGCCTATTAGCCACGTGTCTCCTACCACCAGGGCAAAGAGAGAGAGAGAGAGAGAGGGGAAAAGAGAGGACAGAATTTGTGGGAAAGAGAGAGAAGTGAGCAAGGGAGTGAGAGAGCAGGAAGAAGGGAGGACAGAGAAAGAGCAGGAGAGGGAGAGAGAGAGGACAAAAAAAATCGAACATGTGGCATTAATACGCCATTCTGGTTCCTCAGCAGCTGATAGGCAGATGGCACGAGGCACTTTCCCGGGCTGGGGCTGCATATCATTTAGGTGCCTTGTTTGCATTTTAAAATACATCAGTACCATATTGACGTACAGTATACATCATGTCAGGAGTGGCCACTCTCGTTTGTTGGCGGATGGCGGACGCCTGGACCCCGGACGCTAATCCATATGCATGGAGAGACGGGTGGGTGGGGGTGGGGTGTGTGTGTGTGTGGGGGGGGGTGCAGAGTGCCCACGCCAACGAAGCCCGTAAGAGGGTTACGCATTCTCGACATAATGAATGTGGCCTCTGTGCTCGCTGAAGGTCAACTTTCATTTATGTATAATGGGTGAGAGTCAACTGTTTTCTAAATGAGATGTATGCACAACAGTAAGCAGAGGTGTGTGTATGTGTGTGTGTGAGTGTGTGTGTGTGTGAGAGAGAGAGAGAGAGAGAGAGAAAGAGGGGAGGGGGAGAAGCAGTTGAATATATTGTATCAGGATCACCTTTGGGTTGTTTGTCTGATAAATTCCATCGCACAGGTACCTCCACTAAGCATTTCAATGCGACAATTATACCTGAAAACTGACACCCAGGAGTCAAACTCCAAGGCAGGGCTGTTCACTCTTACACCCTTACCCTTGCTAAGCAGATCTATCTATCATTGCTATTTGAAATACTCATCCATCAACATCTCAATAGCATTGCATTTAACATAGCAATGACAAACACAGTCCACAGGGGTTACATTTAATGTATGTATTTGCTCACGTATAAACACACCATTCAGACTCTACCTCAGTCTCTGGTCTTCCTGTGTCATTTGTCATATTAATGATGCACCTCATGGAACACTGTGATTCTGTTTCTAACTGGCCTTTGAAATAGAACGTGAGTATCCAAATGCATACACTTCATTATGTGTACAGAACACTCGTACGCGTGTGCTTTTCACTGGAGAGATTTTCCTATAGGTTGAGCAGGTCCTGTTGTCTGTCCTGCCACTGCTAGCCGCTCGCATAAGCAACAAGTCTACTCAGTGTGGCGGGCAGCTAAACGTAGAACAAGAGCCATCCCACTCTCTCTCTTCATTACAATTCATTACCACGCAGAGGGCCGCTATCGCCGAGATCTGGCTGTATACACTTTTTCAAAGTCACCTTTCAATTCAGATGCACAGCCTTTTTTTATTTCCTTCACTTCAGTTTTTTTTTTCCTGTTAGAGGTTTGCTGCCTTTCTTTTTTTTTTTTTTTTGGAGATGAGCCTGCCTCGGCGATGTGACCATAAACAAGCTCAGTGGCAGACAAACCACTAGGACGGACATGCTGATGACGTCTGCTGTGAAGGGGAGTGTTGAAGGGGGACGCGGGTAGGGGTGGGGTCGGCTGGCAGTCAGAGAGCGAGAGAGAGAGTGTGTGTGTGTGTGTGTGTGTGTGTGTGTGTGTGTGGGGTGGGGTGAGGGGGTGGTATAGCTATTGGGGTTGGCTGGTTGGGGGGTAGCTGGGGTGGGAGCACTTCTTTAACAAATAGAGAATTGCATGGTACTGTCACACCCGTGCACCAAACAGCAAATAATGGAGATGGGGTCTGATCGTCGCCCTCGGAGCGTCTGTCATATTAAATAATAATGAAGGATCTATTAATATGCAAAGCAAGCAGCGGTCGACTGACTTTACGCTGCCATGCCTCTGCATATTGTCAGAATGTTCATTATTAATTAACATGCTAGCTGCCCCATACCTGCACCATGTCAGAACATTCTTATAACAAATACTGAATGTATGTGCCCTCCTCCAGCTCATAGAGTAATTAAATTAAAATCAGATTAACTTCACATCAGTACACAAAGACTGACTTTTACGACGGAGGCGATAAGAAAGTGCTCAAGCTTATCTCTTTATGTTACTGTGTGTGTGTGTGTTTGTGTGTGTGTGTGTGTGTGTGTGTGTGTGTGTGTGTGTGTGAGTATGTGTGTGTGTGTGTGTGTGTGTGTCTCTGTGAGGGATTCTACTGATGGCTGCCCTGAAATCACGCTTTATGTAACAAACAAAAGTCGTGGGCAGAGTGAGTCTCTGTGTGCTTGAACACAGAGGTGTAATTTCATGCAAGGCCTACAGAGACACTGCTTTGGTGTGTCTGTCTGCCTGTCTGTCTGTCTGTCGGTTTGGACCGACATAGTCCTGTGAGTCCTGTGGCGCCTGAGCAGAGCCAGTCCGTGTGATGCTCTAATCATTAAGGAAGCCGTCATCAATAACCGATCACGCAAATCGTACAACATGCAATGGAAGTCTCTGCGAGAGGCCGAATAACACTATGGCTGATCTATCAATCACAGGCTAATTAAGCTCTCATTCTAGAGAGTGGCTAATGGCACTCAACCATAAACCATTAGACCCCTCTGGTGTTTCTGTTCATCCAAAAGGGCTTTGGCACATTTCTTGAGTTAAGTTAAAGGAACAATCCGGTGTCAATCAGTCCATATCCCTGTTGTTTGAAGCTACCAAGTGCTGTGGGTAGGTATGAATGACAACATTTGGTCCAACGTAGACCGAATTTGCGAACTGGCAGCTAACGCTAACTGATGGGGCACAGGAGAACAAAATTTCCTGCTGTCGTCAGTTAGCATTGGCTGCTGTTTCGACATTTGGTCTAGACTGTAACAAATTCTGTTGTTCTGACCAACTGACTCGGCAACATGAAACAGCAGGGCTATGGGTTGATTCAATCCAGATTATCGCTTTAAGTTAATGGGGAGGATCACTCTCCACACACCTTTCTCACGTCAGATGTAGTACCCGTGAATTCATAAAGCTACTTAGAACATTTTTTATATCACGACATCATCAATTTCACTCCATGCTTGTTTCTCTTTCCTTCTTTGACCACCCACCTACAGCGGCACCTCTTTCTACACACACACACACACACATACACATATTAGCCAATGGTCAGCAAGGGGGTTCCTGCAGCAGCAGCGGTGGCTTCTCCCTCAAAGCTTCTTAACCGTAAAGGAGATGTCATCTTTTGCGCGGTGTCAGCCCCGCAGCCAAATAATAGGATTTACAGGGAGCCGTCTCTCCTCTCCTCTTCTCTCCCCTCCTCTCCTCTCCTCTTCTCTCCTCTCCTCTCCTCCGTCACTAATGCACCATGAGCCGCCAAAGGCTTGCGAATCCCCCATCCCCACCCACACCAAGACCTTGTCACTTCAAAAGGACTTGGCTCATGCCGCCTTTTAAATAAATATAGGCGCAATGAAATGAAGACGTGTCATGCGTGTCATTGTAAGGCTACAGAGATACAAGTGTTGATTTTATGTTAAATTATATACATCTGTATTAGCTAGCCAGTCTATTACGTGCACACTACATAGACATAAGAAAGTCTAGGCTATATAGGCTATCTTGGGGGGGGGGGGGGGGGGGGGGGGGGCACAGGGAAGGTTTCTTTTTGTTCAAAGAAACATCAGGAACAGACAGTTCTTTCATGACCCCAACTCAAGCTTGCTTTGGGGAATTAAAACAAACAACACAAAAATAAAATTAATATTACAGTGACTGAAGTCTCCATGCATAAGTCATGGCAGCTCGCTTTGCCCCAGGCTAGTGGAGGATTTTTTTTTTTCTTGTGTCTGTTGTTATTTGATGATTTAGTTCAGGGATATATATTTTTTAAGTGCATCACATTGCATCACACGGGGGATTTTTTTCCAGCCTAATTTCTGTTAAATGGAGTCACCTGTTCAGTGGTAGAGAACTCTGAAACCGACAGGAAGGAATGCCAGCAGGGTATTGCCTTTTAGAGTCAAGCCACTGGGAGACAATGGCAAGCACTTACGACAAAAAATATATATATTCCCCACTCTGCCACATGGCTGGATAAATTGAAATGGTGCAATGCTCTCAAGTGAACTGAATCTCCAAACATTTGTGAAACACTTAAGCTGAAGTCTTCAATCTAGAGGCTGTAGGAACTCAGCCAGCACAGAGGCAAAAACTGTCATGACATTTCGTCATTACTATTCATGACAAGCTTATAAAAAATATATCCACAGACCCAGGACACACACAGACACACACACACACACACACACACACACACACACACACACATAGACACACACAGTATTTCATATTGGCTAGCCACTTCTTTTTTCTTTTTTCTTTTGTTCGTCTGTCTGTCTGTAGATTCATAAAATATTTTAGACTTTTACTTATTTTCAGCTGGTTGCAGAATCACCTGTATCTTGCAGGTCATCGTAGACGACAGAAGAATTATGCTCTGTAAAAAAAAAAGGGCCAATCCACTTTCTGTCCAGACCATCCACTCTAGTGCAGTGCTACAGCGCTAGATCATTATGGGCCTTGTGTAATTTGGTGGACAGAACTATAATAAACTACACTGATAACCTTCATGGCAGGCTAATGGAATTACACATGTGAATACAAGGTAAAGAGCAGACTTGCAGAGGTCAGTCACTGGAAGTGGTGGATGCCTTCTTTTCAAAAGTCTCGCACAAATGTCAAGATCATAGGAGGCCGTGGGTTTAAAGGCAATGATATCAAAGGCGTCCTTACATTGCCGCCGTGCCAGACTAAATAAGAGTGGTCGTCGGTCTTTGTGTCTGTCACTCTCTCGTCTCTCTTCCTGGCCTTTTCGGTTTCCCATTTCCAAATAAGACTCAGAGAATGTGACCTCATGACAGGCTAAGAAGAGGAGAAGGGTTGAGGGAGAAAGAGAGAGAGAGAGACAGAGAGAGAGAGAGAGAGAAACACTACCTCACACAAGTTGAAAGCCTCAAGTGTCTTTGAGCTCCATTGTCCAAGAGATTGCCTATTCCAGAGGTGTTTTTCAATATCAAAAGAGCCCAATCTATTCCTGTGTGTGCCGTTTTTTAACCCCCGTCTTCCTTCCTTTCCCAAAAAAATAGTCACGTTGGCAACAAAAAACGGTGTAAGGGAACAGAATGGAAATCGTGCTCTTTGGAGCAGTGTTGTAGTGAGTTTCCAAGAAACACACACAAACACATCCACACCCAAACCCCCCCCCACACACACACACACACAAACAAATATGGACAAGCAAACATGTAGGATGCACGTGAACAAAATAAAATGATCCTATATTTATTTCTGTGATAATACAAGACGATTATGCCATAATAAGACCCTAATGGAGAGTTAGCCGTGCACTAACCAAGAGTTAATTCAACTTAATGGCTGCGTTTTATTATTAAAAGGGCCAAAACAATCCGAGAGCACAATATGCAAATCGGGGAGTTTTCTTGCTCGTAACTTCAAAGCTGCCACAATGCAGCCGGACGCAAATAGAACAAAAGCATTTGCTGTAATAAGACGCGCTCAGGGCAAACTGAAGGCCCAAACGGCTGTTGTTGATTCTTGTGGCGATAAGCTTACTTTAACATCCCCAACCGCCTATGTACATATACCAGTGAAGTGGATTTAATCGGCCTAATTAAACCCTACTCAGGGCACAATGCAACATCCAGTGAAATCATTTGAGAGAAAATAACTCTCCACTCCAATTTGTTGTGTTGTTGTTGCCGCTTTCCGGGGGATGAGTGGGGGTGGGAAGGGAGAGGAGAGGAGAGGAGAGGAGAGGAGGGGTGGGGAGGGAGGGAGGCAGGGGAGAGGAGTGATGGTGTGTGGATGAGTGGTGGGAGGGCTTTGCTTAAAGAGGCTCAGACGGGTTCACCCTGGCTTGCTTGTCACTTTCTCCGCCATGCCATTTAGAGGACATGCCGGCGTCTGCTGTGAAGCTGGCCAGAGGGGTTGGGGTGGGAGACAGGGAGAGGTGAGTAGGTGGGAGGGCGCTGGGGATAGTGTGAGGTGGTGCTGGAGGTGGCGCAGGGGGGTTGGCAGTGCCGTTTAAAGCTCCTTACCTGTGGGGGGAATGATTCCCGGAGACATGAGGCCGGGGACGGTGTGTGGCATTATGTGGGGGTTCTCTGGCGATGTAACGCTCTGCGTCGTCCTCTTCGGGGGCCTCCCGGGTCTTGAGCTAAAACAATGTGAAGTGGCAGAGAGGGGAGAGAAAAAAAAAGAGGGAGAGGGAGAAGAGAGAGGGTGGAGGTGGGATGGACAGAGACCATAATTCAGGAGAGGTGGAGAAACGGAGGGATAAAGATGAGGACAGGAGTAAAGACAGGATGAGAACCACAAGAGGGAAATGGAGACAGAGACAGAGGAAGAGAGAAGAGGAATAGATAAAGGCAGAGGAAGAATAGAATACAAAATACAGAGAGACAGACAGAAAGAGGGTGCAAGAAAAAAAAGGAGTGGAAAAGATAGCAATAGTGAAGAGAGAGAGAGAGAGATAGGAAAAAAAGGGAAGTGGGTGGTGGTGTTAACATTCAGACCACTCCTCAATGCAATTCCAGTCCAAAGACCTGTACATGTACTGTAAATACATTTCTTTTCAAGGACAGTTGCTTTCTGCAGCTCTACATAATAGACTTCCATAACTAATTAGATTACACGCTGAATTCATTTCCTTTATTGAAGATCAACCACTTTTTGATGCATAATTCATAGGCCGTACCTCGTTACCTGCCCCTCTGTATTAATATCCCCCCACTATTTGAATTGCCTCGTTTGCATATGCTAAAATCCTGCACGCCGCATTTCAGGGTCTGGAAATTACATGTTAACTTGTTATAATTATTACAGTCAAGCCAGTATTGATTTATGAGACTTTTAAAAACCAAATATGTATAGTTCTGGTAATGAATGATATTTTAAGGTTCTTCAGGAAATTAAAAGGCAACGGCAGCCTTAGGAAATGTCCGGCGCTCGGCTTGATTTAATGTGAGACTTTGCTGGAAGGTTCTGTGCCAGGGTGATTCAGACCTGTTGTGCACTCCTGATGGAAACTTTTATTACTCCAAATGAGTGGCCGAGATCATGGTATGATTAATGAGTGTGTGTGAGCAGAGGCTGCGAGAGAGGAGAGGAGGGGTGGGCAAGAAAGGGGGAAGGAAGCCCCCCTGAGGTTGATTTGGAAGGTGCTTTTCACCTACTATAGAGACAGCCCTCCAAAATCAATACATGTTCATCACGAGATCCAGCCTAAAACCGCAGCTAGTTTAATTACAAAAAATGAGGCATCTTGTGCATCTCGTGTTCTCTGAGGCTTCTGCCCTAAGCTCTGTCAAAGTAAAAGAGAAGTGGTGTGGTGAGGAGGATGGGGGATGGGGATGGGGATGGGGGGCGGGGTGGGTGGGTGTAGCGTTCCTAAACTATTTTAGAAACACAAGGCCTTTTTAAGCAACACTTATCTCCCTCATACACATACCAGCGAGGTCCATCCGCCACATCACTTCTGCCCATTTAAAGACACAGCGCGCCCGAACTGAGACGCCACGCATTTTATCACGTTTTACTTTCTGACAGGCATGAAATTGAAACGGAAATTCTTTGCCCTGTTTGCTTAAAACAGTAAAGCTCATGCAGTCAACGACCCCCCCCCCCCACACACACCCCCCCCCACACACACACACACACACCATACACACACACTTTCTCTTCTCTCTCCCACACACACCCACCACACACACACACACACTCATACACACACACTTTCTCTTTCTCTCTCTCCCCACACACACACACACACACACACACACATCTCATTTTTTTTCCATTCTAGCCCATCCATAGAGACCCCATAGAACAGCTAGGCCTAAAGTTGCATGTCTAGTTTGGACTGAGTTGATTCCTATTCGGCTCTCGGCTCTCTCCTCTGTTGTGTTTATCCTCCTGCTAACAGATGGATCTACTCTTGGGTGACATTTAGGAGCCTTTTTATTTCCTCTTCTTTCCTCCAGTCTGTTGGCTTATTTACCCAAATTACGTTATTCTAACAACCCATTTCTGCTAGCCGCCCCACTCTGACTTCTCTCTCTTTGTCTCTCTCTCTCTCTCTCTCTCTCTCTCTCTCTCTCTCTGAGTCTGGGATGGAATCTGCCTTTAATATAGTGCCTTATCTGATTTTGTCACTTCACAGAAAACAGTCTCCTCTCTTCTCAGATGTAGGGGGAAAAAGGCGCTCAAATGAGAGCCACGACAGAGAGAGGACTCCTGAAATGTAATTCCTATTTCTATAGAAACACCCTCTTTGATCTTATGAGGGAGATTGCAGACAGTTTTGCTGTCATCACTTTCAATGTGCTCAGCTGAATTATTTATGAAAGACCTCAATAGAGGGCATGTGATGGTAAAAGGCTTTTTTTTTTTTCCTCCCTCTCCTCCTGAACAATACTAAAGGGAGTGAAACTCAAATGGACCGAAATGTCACATCAACTTTGGCTCTGGCAAGCAACAGCTTTGGGAATAAAATAGAATGGTTTAGCCAAGGCATTACAATAGGATTTCCTTATCTGACTGTTTAATAATGATACCTGAAAGAAGGTCCAACATAAAGCTGTGTGAACCTCTTCCCACTACAGCATAGTGACAAATAACGTATCTCTCAATATACAGACTAGGAACACCATATTGTGCTGCTGTTCGACAAATAAAGGACGGCCCATTGTGCCTAAAAGTGTCTGACATGATATTGGCCGGTCTGATATGAAATCAAATAAATATGGCCGCCTTCGACCGAGTCCCTCAGTGCCTGCCTTTATCATTTTGATTCTTTTTATTGGACACAGAGAAGGAGAGGTGAGCGGTGCACCATAACTGGAACTGATGTGTCCAAAGCGTCCAGCCTACATTTCTCCTCGACTGAGCGAATAGGTTCTTATTTTAAACACAGCGAGACTTGGAGATCATGAACGCGAAAATGGGTGTCTGGCGAGTCGGGAGCAGTTTTGTCCTGGGGTCTTATCCGAAAGAGAGCGGGGCCGGTGTCAGCGGACTGCGAGCGAGGAACATAACCTGGACTGAAGCGAAAGAACCCGGCGATTTGTCAAGCTGCTCGTGCAGATTCCTTAAATAGCCTGGCACAGAAAGTCCCATGAAAAGTAGGCCATTATACTGAAACGATGGCTACAGGGCGTGTTGGGAGATTTCATGCTGTCTATTGAGCACCAGTATTTAACCTGACCAGCCTCTATCACAATAACACACCTCAGAAATTCACATTTGGTTTGCTTGGTCCTTTCTTTTGTTTCTATAAACAAAGCTACACAGTGGTAGGTAATGGAGGGAAAAAACATTTCACAATGGTTGACGGTTAGTAAATGAGCTCACAATGGACAGACTCTGCAATGCACTTGCAGACAAAACCATGCCTAAGATGCAATCGCTTATATCTTCACCCACAATCTTCAAAAAAAAAAAAAAAAAAGTCTGTTTGGGGTTGTACGGGTGCTGATGTGTGCAATGTATATATTAAGTGTGTGAGAATGTACATGAACACGAAAGCAGGGACAGAACTTACACGTTTGAGGGAAAAAAAAAAATACTAAGTAGAAAGTTTGGCGCTGTACACCGAAATGCACTCTTAAGAGACAAACAACGTATTTAGACTTTCCAAGGACACTCTTGTGGGAAACAGTCAGAAGACAGATGAGCATTTTGTTCTGCACTCCCAAAAGCCAATGACTCTGGTTTCAAGCAAAAGCAGTGGTAGAGAATCAGCAGATGTCTTTCCCCTGCTTTTATTTACATTACAGATAATCGCCGCTCTTATATTCCTGGCTTCAATTTAGCAAACATAATAGACCACGCTAGCCCCGGGCCCCGGCCGAAGCGAATATGTCACAAAAACGAAGGATTCTGCCGTTTTTGTTTTGCAACCATGGTGAAAAGAAAATAGGCCTGAACTTTCCCTGAACCACACTTCCTTCAGTGGACCTGTTCCATGTTGACCTAAGAGTAACGCTGGAACCCGATACCACCCAACACACGACACTGCAAAAATAATCAGGTTAGGGACTCACAATACGAGCCATACAGTTCCAATTTCAGGGCAACAATGCCGTTTCGGAGCAATTATTGCCCTCTCATTCTCACCTCCATTTTCCAGGAAGAGCACAATGAAGGATATGGCCAAATGTAAATACATTTGTATTCCCTCTTATCAGATTACGCTGTGGTGGATTGTTTAGGTTAAACCTACAGATATGACGTACACAGTGACATGCACAAATACAACAAGAAATAATAATAAAAAAAAGGTTCAGGGGAATATTTTGCTGCACCTTTTAAACTTGGCCTCTCTACACAAGACCAGGCAGTCTCTGTTTGCCTCCAACAGCAGTCTTTTGACATCTTCAAGCTAAATAGCCTTCCCTGTCGGGGCTTCCAAGAGAGAAAGAATGAGAGAGAAAGAGTGAGTGAGAGTGTGTGTGAGAGAGAGATAGAGAGAGAGAGAGAGAATGTTTTCCTCTCTCTCTTGTAAATAAAATAACACCACAGTTTGATTTCACCAAAATGGAGCAATTAACCTTTTGCCTCCGACGTTTGTTTGAGGCAACCAAAAGGTAAAGATGAAGATATTTATTCCATTTATTTGTGGTATACCCAAGCAAGCACATGAATCACTCACTCAGACTCATCCACTCTCTCTCTCTTTCTGTCTGCCCGGGTAAATACAGCCTCTCTTCCACACACAGCACCGCCAATCAGCCCTTATAAAATATTAACCCAATGTCATTGCCCTTTTAAAATCTCTCACCTAGAATTCCCTAATTGTTCCATTTCTTTATCTCCCTGTAGCAGAGAGTAAATAAATTAACAAAATAGCTTTTATCGCCCAGAATAACCTTTTAACGGTGGGATTATCGCGGGTTTATTTTTCATTTCTTTTTACAGCGATAGCAACTGCATGCCTCATTGATTAGTTTGCCTAGGTGGTGACCAGCAGTGAAAACAAGGTCTCATTGATAACACAAAGGCAAGGCACCTCTACCCAAATAACAAACTATATTCGGCTGCACCGGCCCTGTTTTCCAAACTTCCGCTGTGGCTGCAGAATTGCGTATGCAGCGCAGTCGGACCGCAGAAAATCCCAAGAGTAGCTATTCTTGTCTGCGTGAATAAACAGGGCAGCTCAGTTACTCATCATTCAAATAGCTCTGAAACAGGGAAGATGCCAGAGGAGCTGTTATTCATCCAGAATAACATATTGGAACTGGAAAAAAAGGGCAATAATTATGAAAGGTGTTGGATGCTATGGTGTTTGTCCCTCCTTGAGTGCTCACAACAAAAGTCTGTGTTATAGTTTTACTGACAGGCTACCACACTTCGATTGTGTTGCAAAAAAGTGCTAATTGTTTACAAATGACTTAGCATTTACTCAGTCTATCTTTAACCGTCTATTAATGCTTCACTTTGTGCTTATGCAGCAGGTGACTATTACGCCTGTTTTACTCAATGAAGTATTATTAGTGAAGATTTCATTGACAAGTCATCCATCATCGCAACATCTGCATGTAATGATATGTTGCAAAACCACTTCATATCAGCTGTGCTCAAGAATTCACCATATGCAGGGTGCAGTTGGCTACAATTAACCATCCACTACCACACGCAATATTGCATGTTGATATCTTCATGTCTTGACACACTTAACCACAAACATGCACACAGTCTCACACACACACACACACACACACACACACACACACACACACACACACACACACACACAAGCACCTGTGTGCGCTAATGAAAAGATTCTCAAAAAGGGGGTCAGAGGCTGAAATGTGGCAGTCTATTATTTGGGGCCCTTGCAGTGTTCATCAATCCTCCTCTCTCTCCCTCTCTCTGATCTTTTCTCCTGTTTTATCTGTGGCTTTATTTGCATTGAGCTTCTGCTGGTTTATCGCAATCAGTTTCCCTCGTGCGCACCTGTCACATAGTCTCCCTCGAACAGGCAGCTTGGCCAGCCTTATCAGATACAGATAGATGGATTATGTGCAAGTTCTCACATATCGTGACAGAGAGAGAGAAAAAAAAAGAAATAGAGGAGGAGGAACAGAAGAGAAGAAAAACACTACTCATCTTCATTGGCCAACAATAGATGAAACCACAGCGAAACCAACAACAACAAAGAGAAAAAAAAACAACTTTTCAGCCATGAGTGATAAAGGTTATTTCTGTCGTCGCACAAAAGAGACAAGGTAAAGGTATGGCCCAGGTACCAAGGTACTTCGCTAAGTACTGAAACCTGACTGTTATTATGAAGCACCATTGTTCCTGTTGATTCAATGAAATTTCACAATTCAAATGTTGCTCTTTCCATAGCTTTGTAAAAAAAAAAAATACTCAGCATATTGTAAACTGCAATAATGATTATGATCTGGGGAGGCCAAACTTGGCACTGTAAGGTTGTGGATGTGGAGCACCAGGGTACTGAGGGGAGAGTGGTTATAAAAGTTGGCTTCCTCTTCCCTTTGTTATGTGGGCCGGCGGGTGATTAGAGGAACCTTTGGGGCTGGGCCATCAGATTGCTGGGCGGCAGAGGAATCCAGCCGCTGCCCAGCCGTGTTCCTTCCTCCAGGGGTATTTACATGGCTCTGTCCATCATGCCAAAGGCGACAAAAGAAAGAACTGAGAAACAGGAGAACCGGTACAGTTCTCAAATGACCAGGAGGTCATTCCAAAGCGCCCTTGGGTTTTTTACATAATATTTAACATGGACCTAAATAGCAACAGATATTACACCCAAAAAAAAAAAAAAAAAAAAAACGATGGATGACTTTTACCAGTAGATTGCACAGTATTTTTCTGCTTCAGTATGCATGCTTGGTCTTACTGGGGAAGATCTCCCCCCTACCCCCCTCCATCCAAAAGAAAAAAAGCAGATCTAAAAGTAAGATAAACTGCTGATTATTTCAATGCATCATTAATGGCCAAAACTGATTTCATAATTGCATTCGTTGGGTAATTGTGAAGCCCAAAAATTGTTTTGTATCAGTTCTATTACGGCAGCTAGTAATGAGAGAAGTCGAGTCAGTACATCAGGGGAATTGATGAAGAATGCCTAATTGGTTGACTTTTCCATGCCTAATGGACGATTCCCTTAATTAAAAAGATACTGTACCAAATGTTATGAATCAGATAGAGCTAAAAGTAAATGCACTTAATCAAATGTGCTAAAATGAACAGATCCAGGAAAGCTAAAAAAAAAAAAAATGTAGAGATCGTCAGATATGATTTCATCCAATATTTATTAATTGCGGTCCCTTTGCTTGGTAAAACTGAACAGGTCTTATCTGTAAAAGTATGAAGACATTCTCATCTAACTGCTTCCACTGATCTCTCCCCCGC
>PYXC01001443.1:3347500-3355000 GCA_015244755.2 Tenualosa ilisha | reverse complement strand
AAAGTAGTCTGTGTGTGTATGTGTGTGAGTGTGTGTGTGTGTGCGTGTGTGTGTGAGAAAAAGGGTGTAAAAAGGGCTATGTTAGAGATTTTTTTTTTTTTTGGGGGGGGGGGGGGCGTTGGTCGGGGGGTGAGCACAAATTGAATGTGGCACGTACAAGTTTGCTTTCATTCCTGCTGACTGATTGGCACCAGGCGCCAAAGCGCTTTGCGGAAAGAGAGAGAGGTGGGGGAGAGAGAGAGAGAGAGAGAGAGAGAGAGAGAGAGAGAGACGAGAAGTGAGTTGGCCCGAGAGGAGAAAAACATCCAAACGGGGGCCCTGAATGACAATTACTTCAGACAAGCTTTATCAGGTCCCTGACCCGAGCACAGTCTCCTCACAGCACCACACTAAGTAAATCAGCGCCTCATTCCTGGAAGCTGTACGCTCCATTTAAAAGCTTCATGAGGACCCTGAGAGCGGGGTGGGGGTGGGGGGTGGGTGGGGTGGATGTGTTGGTGGAGGAGGAGAGAGAAAAAGTCCATTTAGTCTCGACCAGAGAAGTGAAAGACTCGACTCAGCACAACGATGTCTGAGCCTTGTACTGTCCGCGCCACTTTGACGTTATAATTCTTAATGTAAGACTGGGACCAACATAAATCTTCAACCAGGGTATCACCTGTAGGGTGTCTTATTCTCTCTCTCTCTCTCTCTCTCTCTCTCTCTCTCTCTCTCCCTCACTTTCTCTCCCTCTCTCTGTTGCTCCTTTTATGATAAATTGTTTGCAACATTCCGCAGACTAAACCCTTCAACCTCCAGGAGCCCCTGCCTCTAATAACTCGTCAGCTCCCTCTTTGTGTGTGTGTGTGTGTGTGTGTGAGAGAGAGAGAGAGAGAGAGAGTATGGCTGAGATGGCGGTCGAGGAGTTGGAGGGGAGGACGTGACAGAATGATGAATATCACAACAGACAGCTCCAATATGGTACAATTTTACCCGATCAATATCTCACTGCAATATCAGAAAAAAAAAATGAGCACATATTAGTCTACACACTGTATTACAGATGAGGTACAAAAACCCCACCCACACTCCCCCCATACCACCCCCATCTTTTCCCACCCCTCTCCAACGCCACCACTCCTCGTCTTCCTCCTGAGCACGCGTGTCGGAATACAGCTATATTTCACACACGTCCGAATTGCTTTGCACACTTGCTGACGCGTTGGCTGATCACACTACTACCACCACCACCGCCACACACACCAGCGAGAGGAGATATGTTTCAGGCTGAGTTGAGTTGAGCTAAAGCAACGCGACCGTTATGAAGTTAGCGTGCGACAACGCGTGCTTTAAAATTAGCACGATCCCTGACGCCTGTCGTCACACACGTGGCTTTCAAAACATCTTGTACAACATGAGAACGTGACATGGCTCTAAGCAGACCAGGGCGACAAGAGAGGCTTGCGCCAGGGCCATGTTCCAGTCCGCAATTATTCATGAGGAAGCCCCCAAAACTTTTAACGGCAGGCACACACAGCAGCTAATAAGAGATAATGATCCTCTTCTGGGACCGTCCAGGCCTTGCTCTTAAGAGCTACGCGCTAAGTGACTGTTCCAGGCACAGATGCCTCAGAAATTCAAAGTGAAACGTCTCTGACTGCACTGACTCAGGGACAGCCTGAGGCAATAAGTGAGGAGAGGACTCTCCAACCACTTGTAAACAGATACCCACACACACACACAGACACACACACACATACACACCACCCCTTCATAATTACTGAAGGCGTCCCCGGCACACACCAGTTGATTCACCTAGTGATTATTAGGGACCTTCTGCCTGTGGAGTTAATGAAATATCTCACCCAAGTGCTGCTGACATATTCTTTTTTTGCCTCCATGGGTCTTCTTTCAGATGTTAGAACTGGTCATCAGCTCTGCTCATAAGTCACATGGGTGACACGTTACTGAGCTGACGTGTCTGTGTGTGTGAGAATGTGAATGTGAGTTTGAGTGTGTGTGTGTGTATGTGTGTGTGTGTGTGTGTACTTGTCACACTGAAGTATGTGTCTACATGCTTGAAACATGTTTGTTGTAGTTACAGTCATGGATCACATGGGTAGCATATCATAAAGCTGACTGTGTGATTGTGCATGTGTGTTTGTGTGTGTGTCTGTGTGTGTGTGTGTGTGTGTGTGTGTGTGTGTGTTTGCACATGACTGCATACTTCCATGTCTATGAGTATGTATGTGACATTATATTTAGGATATGCTATATATTATAGGAAGTGCTTGCGTGTGCATATAAGTACATGTACGTGTGAGAGTGTGTGAGAGAACCAATTGTGTGTGTGTGTGTGTGTGTGTGTGTGTGTATGCCTGTGGGGAATGAATAAGGGTTACAGCAAAGCTGCCTCCTCTATAAATACTCAGATCTCAAAAAAAATCTCAGACTAAGTGCAACATGGGAATTGTACTTCTCTGGGTGGCCTACAGTCTGATCTATTTGTGGACATATTATTGGGAAAGTTCTGATCTTACGGTAAACAGCCAAGTCACATTGCTGTGCAGTGATGTGAGAAAGTGGACGTTTTCGGATTATTATGAACAGAAACAAAGTACTTTTGGAAGCACCAACTCCTCCAGATGGTAAAGCCCCACCCAATGTCAACTGAAATGGACTAACATGTTATTAATGCAACAGCGGGAAGACAGACATCTTGGGATCGTTATGAACCAATGCTGAGTGCTTCTGGGAGGATAAACGCAACAATAAATAACAATAAATAAATAAATAAATAATCTTTTTTTTTTTTTACAAAAAATCCTTGCAAGCACTTAACTGACATAAACTCCTTATGTGACCATTTCAACAGTGAGGTGAATGACAGGGGACAAACTGAAATCCCTAAGAGTACGTCTTTCTCAGCCTCCCTTGAGAAAAAGTGCACAAGAGAAAAAACAAAAAAAACAAATCTGTTTTATAAGCCCCTCAAACAAGACAGACAGAGAGAGAGAGAGAGAGAAAGAGAGAAAGAAAGAGATAGAGAGAATGTGTGGAGGAGAGAAAGAGCACAGGCTGTGAATGTTCATAAAGCATAATATCTGCCCTCACCAGGGGACTCCTAGAGCGGGCCCCTCAGCTGTCGCCTGCAATAGGCTCGCACCATTGTGAGAGCTCCGGGTTCGTTAAATGCTATTAATGGAACATAGGATCCCATGTGCGGCGGAGTTGTCAGTGTTTCATTAGCCTCTGATAAACATATAATACAGGAGTGTCAGAGCCTCGAGTGCAGAGCCTTGAGAAGGGGCTGGAGTTGGGTGGGGGGGGGAGATTGGAGGGAAGGATTTTGAGATTGCCGAGCGGCGATCATTCCCATGCTTTAGACTGACAGCAGTAATGATTTGGATGGAGGGTGCCAACAGGAGGGGTCATTGGGGGATGGTTGAGGATAGAGAGTGAAGAAAGCAAGACTGGGGGGGAAAGGAGGGAAAAAAGAGGGCATTGTTGAACGTGTGTTGAGAAAGACGCGTCTAACTAGTAGTCAGTCGGCTGAGGTAAGACGAGGTGACTTGTCCTACTAAACTTAACGCTCAGTGTATGGGAGGCCAACTCCAAATCCTATCAAAGCCCTGGCAGTATCCTACAACTGGGACTTGATCAGTCGACCAGACAGTCAAGCAGTTCGTGCTTTTCAATTAAAGGACTGTTTAACATCTCTGAACAAACTCCGCCAGGCCCGGGATTTCTCTCGGTTCAATCCCTCAAATCCTTTCCATCATTCCACGATTAATATTCCCCGACCGCAGAGCTGTTTGTGCGTGAATTACACATTTGGAATTAACACGCATTCGCACAGCTAGACACTACCCTTCGCCCAATATTATAACAGCAAGTCGTGAATATATTGAAGTTGAAGTTCTGGATACTTAGGAAAGACTTGAGGTCAGTGCTTTATGACTAGTTTACAACGCCCTTCTTAGCATTATGCTAACCATAGCAAAGCCTACAACCAAAGTCAAAGTGAAACCAGCCACACCAAAACTCAGACATTTGAGCTTGTCATTTTTTTTTTCTGTTTGTTTCTTTTGAAGTTGACGTTTAATGTTAAACAAGGTTGTTAGGTCTGTTCAAACCCGAGTAATTGGTCACCAACACTGATAATCAGTTCATCTTCTCTTCTCTTGACGCCTTTGTGTGAAATAGTGGGAGATAGATAATTAAAAACGTGTCGGGTGAAAGTCCAACGAGCTTTTCTTCACTGTGTATGTTCTCACTTTTCCATGCTTTTGTTCATCTTATTAACCTCCTCCCTTCTCGGTGCGTCTTTAAATGAAATCTTTAGCCCTGTACATGTGAAATTAAAACTGCAGTCCCTTGAGCGTTTTTAATTATTCCTCTCCAGAAAAACTTCCACTTTTTTGTCAGCCCACTTTATTAGAAGCCGGCCCACTCCCACTCGCACTGTCTCTTTCTGTCATTGTCTCTTACCCTCTCTCTCTCTCTCTCTCTCTCTCTATCACCCTGTCTCTCTCTCTCCGCCTGGTTCTGTCATGCTTCACTCCTCCTTTGAGTTGAGCTCTCTCCCACTCTCTGTCTTTCTCTGTTCCTCTCTACTTCTCTCTCCCTCTGCTTCTCTCTCTCTCTCTCTCTCACACATACACACACATAGACACACACACATACACACACATTCCCACTGCTTTCTTTTTTCTAATGTTCTTTCAATCTTCTTCTTTTTTCCTTAAATATGTTTTTCTATTTTTCTCTCCTCTCTCCGTTCTTGTGCGGGGCTGTATGCAAGGCCCTGTTAAATTCTCACCTTGTGCTGCCCTTGTCATGGAGCCGTTGAAGCACAAAGCGCGGGAGTGTTTACTCATTTCCCCTCTGCATTATCTTTCACATTAATCATGGGGACTCCGGAACCTTCTGGACACAGGGCTCATCTCTGCCCTCACCTCTCCCTCGGTTTCTCTCTCTCTCTCCTTAACTTGCTATCTTTTTTTTTTCTCTCTCGCCTCTCTTCTCCTCTACTCATCTTTCTCCCTCTCTGTCTCTCTCGCTCCCTCTCTCTCTCTCTTTCACCTGCTCTGCCCTTACATCTCTCTCCTTCCCTGTTGCTGCCACTGGTGCTTTTTTCCCTAACCTCTTTTTCTCTCACTTGCTTGCTCGCCTCCCTCTTTCCAATGTCTCTCTCTCTTTCTCTCTCTCTCCTTTGCTTTCTGTCTAGTTGAGTGTCTCTATCTCTCTCTGCCATCACAACGCTATCTCACTCAATCGCTCTCTCTGTTCTACCTCCCTCCTCCCTCTCTCTTTCTTTCTCTCTCTCTCTCTCTTCCTATCTCTTCAGTATCTCTCACTCCCCTCTTTCTCCCCCTCCTCTCCTACCTCTCTCTCTCTTTCTCTGTGTCTCTCTGCTGCCATCTCTAACAGGCTGAGACGTGGCGGTGGCGGTGGTGGTGGTGGTGGTGGTAGTGGCAGTGACGGTGGTGAGCAGTAGGACAGTCTGGGCTCTTGCTCCACCACTGCCACTGCTGCTTCGTGTTTGATTAATAATGTCCCTGAGTTGAAGGGAACAGGAAGAAGGAAGCGGGGAGAAAAAAAAAAATCACACACGCAGGAGCGTCTCTCCTTATCAGGTCTTAATCGCACAGAAACACAGGCGGCCTGATTTAAATATGCATGACGATTATGACAGGCAAGATGCAGAAGTCAGCCGATCTAATTAACAAAAATTAATTGTATGTAAATTGTGTTTGGAAGGAGGGGTGGATAGAGAGAAGGGTGTTATTTTTCTGGAATACTAAACTCCCGGTGTCAGGTAGATTTTTAGTGAACATGTCGGAAAAGTTGGAGGAAAACTCAACAAGGACGGTCACTGAACTTTTCTGACTCCAAAAACATGTTACACTGAAGCATTAAGATCAAACAAAGTTCTCTCACAAAAAAAAAAAAAAATGGTTAACAACCTTCATCAGTTTCAGGCCTGCGCTTATCAAAACAAATAATTACATGGCCCTTTCCGAACTTTACCACTCTCGGCGTTTCCGCCCCGGCAAGTAAATGCTTTCCAGGCACCCATATTAACCTTAATGCAGTGTTTCTGGGGTTCCATAGTAAGGGCTTTTAAATAAGGAAGGGGATGTTTGCAGAGAGCCCATGGCCACAGGCAGCAGATTGGCCTTCGCGGGGCCAGGGATGTGTGTTTGTGAAAGCCACGTTGTTGCAGTGCTGAGTGTGCAGGGCTTTTTTTTCAATCTTTTTCTTCCTCTTCATCTTCTGAGTCTTTTTTCTAATGAGCTTATGGACAACAGCGGTCTTATCATTAATGATGGTGTTCCTCACTCTGTCTCTGGCCCCCTGTCTCCCCTTTGCAATTAACTATTTTTTACTGCATTGCCAAAGGGCTTGGATACAAATGCAGGAGAGAGAGAGACAGAGACAGAGAGAGAGAGAGAGAGAGAGAGGAGGGGGGAATTGAAATTCAAATAAATGAGCAATGCAAATAGTTTTGAGAGAGAGTTTATCCAGCGAACAATGAGCCCTTATGAGATACAAGTGAGTGAGAAAGAGTGTGAGAGAGTGTGTGATTGTCAAAGAGAGAGAGAGGGAAAGAGAGGGGGGGGAGAAAGAGAGAGAGAGAGGGAGAGGGGGTAGTCTGAAAGAGAGAGGTTGAGAGAACAGAGGGAAAAAGAGGACCTAGTGTGGGGATGAAGGAGAGAAGGCGGTGGGGGATAGTGGGACGATCCTGCACAATGTGGCCCTTCTCCTAAAGCAACTTGTTATCAGGCAGGACACAGTATCACCCTCTCTCTCTCTCTCTCTCTCTCTCTCTCTTCCTCTCTCTCCTCCCACCTCTTTTATCCGCCCCCACCTCATCCCTCTCTTTTCCCCTTTCAATCTGCATTTAAATACATTTGAGCCCATTCTCACTCATTTGCATGTATTTCTCCCATTATATTTGGGAATGGCCAAAAAACGTCTCGCCAGCACAATGCAGGAGCCCATCAAGCGGGCGAGCTGAGCCCACACCTGATGCCAATTTAGCCCCGTGCTGGGGCCTTTCACCACCACGGCCCTGATCCGACAACTCCAGCCCCAATCGCTGGCCAGGGGGACTATTTCAATTGGATTTGCTTGCGGTGACAAAATTGTTTTGCTGCTGAAGAGGAACACTCCCCCCCCCCCTCCTCCTCTCTCTCTCTCACTCTTTCTCTCTCTTTCCTCCCACTCTCTCGGTCCCTCATTCTGTCTCTCTCTCTCTCTCTCATTCTCTTCTCTGTGTGACCGAGCGTCTATTTGGGTGTCATGGGAAAACTAGAAGCGAATGATTCTCAGTGGCTTCTGATTTCCACTATTTGTTCAGCATTAGGACCCACTTATCTCCCCAAAGAAAAAGCAACATGTAGAGGGGAGAGGGGGACAGAAAGAGACAGAGAGAGACAGAGAGAGAGAGAGAGTGAGAGAGAGAGAGAGAGAGAGAGAGAGTGACAGCCTGAAACTCTGCCTCACTAACAGACC
>PYXC01001443.1:3327500-3345000 GCA_015244755.2 Tenualosa ilisha | reverse complement strand
TACAGAACCAAATGGAGCCTGGGCATGTTTGATCAGTGTCAAAGTTAAAGTCCCCTCAAGGCCCTGAGGAGGGAGGAGGGGTGGGGCATGGGGACTGCTGGGTTGGCAGTGATGGTGGTGGGGCTCTCATTTGCATTGCGACACAGGCAAATTAAGACATGCTAGCCACTGGTCCCACTGTTAGCTGAACTTGTATCACTTGCTACTGTCAACGAGGGTTTACCGCTCTGTTCACGCGTATGGTGAAGTGTGACCATTGACAAAAATTGATCTGGAACAGAATGATCAACAGCCTCAAGATTTGAATTGTTTTCCTCTCCCTCTTCAAAAAAGCCACTTGTGGTGATTTATTTGCAAGCGCTTAGGGGGGTTAAACATTTAGTATGTTACCAGATCATGCACAGCATCAGGGTATAAATACAAATACAGTGTATGCTTATTTTTAACCCTAATTGATGTTCAAGGTTAATTCAATCAGGCCATTTCTACCTCTGAAGTGCCTGCTCCAATTTAATTGGCTATTTTTATTGCCTTGGTGAGATTTTAATTGAAACCAATAGGGATCTAACAACAACTGTGACATGTTGATGTCTGGGGAACAGCTATAAATATGTGACGAAACATGTGCATTATTAATGTGAGCTCTTACTGGATTATCTCAGGATGCGTGCACGGGTGCGCACACACACACACACACACACACACACACATACATGCATTGTGAAAATTATGCCTGCTCAGTCATATCTGTGAGTGTGTGCATGTGTGTGTGTGTGGTGTGTGTGTGTGTGTGTGTGTGTGTGTGTATGTGTGTGTGCTCATGAGTAAATGACGCCTGACACTTACTGTGTGTGACACAACCAGAGCACTGAATGTCCACTTACCTCAAGATAATCAAAGGCTATATGAGAACCTATGTAAAATTGTATTTCATAAAAAGGACTGAGAATCAATAACCACTGGTATGGCTGATCTGACAGGTTATTTCGGTCTGTCTGGATTGCATCGGGCTCGGCAAACAGCCCAAACGCTCCACAGCGGATTCAGGTTCCACTACAGAAAGGTATTGCACATTCAGAGAGCGAGATTGCATTGCCATTGACACAGGTGTGAACATTAGCATGGATCGGCTGTATCAAATTCTGCACGGCAGCACAAGCCATTGACACTATCGATCCTTTTCATGGCAGCCATTACAGTCGGAGCTTGACCCTGCCCATTGTCAGCCACATTCCAGACCCCCCCACCGCCCACCCCCACCCCACCCCACCCCGACCCTCCACCCGTCCACCACCTCTCCCCCTATCAGTGCCAACAACAGCCCCCGCATTTGCCTGATACCAATTCCACAGCCTTAGTTACCATACCACTGTGTCCTTCTGAAGTCATTTACTCTGCATTCACCAGGCTAAGGAGGAAAACGAGACGTGAAGCCAGATGAAGACGAGAGAATAAGCATATAAGCCAGTGTCATTTTCCCCCCATTTTTTTTTTTGCTATTGATTATAACTATCTGATTCATGACAGAACTGAATAAGCGTCTATATCACTGTGATCAATGTGAGCCTGTCTCTGTCTCAGTGTTGTGGGAACAGCATTGTATGCTTTGGTATGTCCCAGATGAATCCTGTAGTGCAGACCCTGTAGGGGGGCAAGTATCTGAGCAACACAGCGTTTTAAATATCAGGCCTATTCTTTCCTCAACCCCCACCCTTTTTCTCAAGAAAAGAAACAAAACACACACACACACACACACACACACACAAACACACAATGAGACACACACCAAACACGCATGTACAGAGGCGTCCTCTGTGATCCAAAAAAAGAAAAACAATAACAAAAGTACTAATAATCTTCTCCCTGCTCTCTCACCATGGTGTGGCCAGCGCTGCTCACAGAAGGCTAAGAGAGGCCCGTAGCAAGAAACACCAGCAACTCAAGCCTGACATCTGTATAAAAACAAAAATAATCTGCTGTCAGCAGAATGTTCAATGACTTGTATCACCCTGGCGCTGATAAAGACTCGGGGCAGCGGCGTGGATTCCGCAGCTATGCAGGGCTCAGTGGATCGGAATGTATGCTAATTACCGACAAAAATATGTGTCGAGCCGCACAGTTTTCTGGCATGGCTCCCTCTGTACCTTGGAGAAGGACATGCCCGTGCCCCACGCTTCCAGGAAGGGAAAAGAAATAACAACAACACAAACACACACACACACACACACACACGCAAAAATTAAAATAAAAAATAAAATACAGAGATTAATGAACGATGTTGAATCACCATAATGCCATGTCAACAAAAAACCCACACATTTCATTATGTGAGGTGCAGAAAGCTTATGTTTTAATGTCATGGTGAAAATTTTAGAACATATGTCTTAGTCAATTGGGGGAAGCCTGAGAAACCAAGATAAATATTTCACTTTGCTGCGCAATACTACATCTTGTATGCCATGGTACACACACACACACACACACACACACACACACACAACACACACACACACACACACAGAGTGCCTTCGCATCCTCTTGAAAAAACAGGTGATAGAGAGGACAATGGCAGATATGGCAGCTCACGGCAGACATTCAGCGCAGTTGTCACTTTAATCTAGGCTGTCTGTACATTCTCCTCTGCTAAACAGGAGCAAACCTTTCCCTTTAAATAATTGATATTTTCTGATTAAGTGTGGCAGTTCGTAGATAATGAATTCTTTATAGTCTGCCTTGAGCAAGTCAGCGGCTCTGGCTCTTGAAGACAGCTTTATGTTTCATTCTGCCCAAATTTTTGAAGTTTAACCTATGCAGATCAATGTGCTTCCTTAAAAGAGTTTAATAAATTAAAGTGCAGAAAGACCCCTCGTTCTTTCCTCTCTCTCTCTCTCTCTCTCTCTCTCTCTCTCTCTCTCTCTCTCTCCTTCTTCTTCTTTGCGGGGCAGAAAAAGCTGATGAGACAGGTTTGGCTTAATCTCAGGCAATAGAAGTCATTAACTATTCTCCCAGGAATTAAAATATAGCTTGCCCTTTTCTTCTTTCTCTTATCATTAGCATCACTTTAATCTCCCAGCGTTTCACACTGCTATTTTAATCATTACTTACTGGCTTTTGACAACTGAAGAACATGCCTTCCTCTTGCTCAGGCAATATCCCCATTTTAGCTGACAAAATGTAGGACATCATGTAAAAATATCTTTTAAAATTCTTGTCGGTCCTCACACTTTTTAACGTCAACGCTAATGTCCCTTTTCTTTTTTGAAAATTAGATTATTTATATCTAAAATAAAACAGCAGAAAGAAGATGAGTGAAAAAGGAGAGAAAGAGAGAGAGAGAGAGAGAGAGAGAGAGAGAGAAAGAGAAAAAAAGAACAGTTAATTGTGAAATTTGAGGGAGGGGCCGGAGGAATGAAAGACTGGTTGTTAACGTTTACATCTTTCTGAGTTGTTTTTGTAAGTGGATCATAGGTTCCATAAACAGTGCTCCTTATGTGGGTCAGTTTTACTTTGCCGGCTCTGTCTATTTGTTTGTCCTTGATCCAATGAAAATTCACAACAAAAATTGCCATTTTTTTTCTCAGGCGTAGAATATAAATCAAGCATTAGACACAGTGTCTCAATGACTTTGACAGATATAGGGCATGTGGTCTAACTTTATACCCACACTGCTATGGGCCTCTGAGTGCCTACCCACAATGAGGGACTCAGGCATGGAGAAGTTAACACAATCTACTTATAATCACTCTGCATATAATGTCTCCTTCAGGAAAGTTAGCATCATGGAAATGCAGCTGGTTTGAAGAGTGTTCAATTTAACGTCATTGTACTCAAAGATGAATGAGAGCAAAAAATGGAGGCCCTCCATCATAAATTGCAAAAATGCCTTTAATACTTAGATATTTTTTTGTTTTTTGTGTTTTTTGTTTTGTTTTGTTTTGTTTTTTTGTTTTTGTTTTGTTTGTTTTTTTCTTAGGAAATTCAAAGCTGGTGCAGCGTTTTATTTCATCTCCTCATGTAAAGTTATAGGGTTGCCATACTTGACCGTGAGGTAGGGCCTGGCAAGGCTTGTCAAAGCCTCTAAATAGATGTTGCCAAATGTTGATCAAAATCATAAAAAGAGAACCGAATCCTTTATCCAGTGCCAAACGTCACATCCAGGATTCAAACATAATCCTAAAAAAGACTTTGAGCCCCCCTCCCCAAAATGATACAGAACTAACCTCCCTTCCACTAAATCCATACATCACTGACTTTATTTAAAACGGCTCCAAAATGAAAAAAGTACTACCACAGAGAAATCTCAAATCCTACAGCTTAGTGTTATATTACCTAATCCTATAATAGTATTTGAAATTTGGCCAAAACAGCGAGTACCTCAAAAGAGGTGTCTGTCAAATTAAGAAGGGGGTAAGGCAGGGTGTTATACCGTCTTGTTAGAAGAGAGATGTAAAAATGCAACAGGCAAAAGTGCACTGAGCAGGGCACTCAGCTGTTGGTGAGCAAGCTGGCGGAGTTGAACGAAAGACCATGTGTGGAGATGAGAAGTGCGGAGAGAAGGCAAACAGGCAACGTGAGGCTGGAGTCACTTTGAAAGGAAAACAAAGCAAAGTATTTCTCCCATGGAGATTGTGCTCCTTAAAAAGAGAAGATAACAATGTGTCTCTTTCTTTTCTCTCCCTCTCTCTCTCTCTTTCTCTCTCTCTCCCTCCCCCTCTCTCTCCTCTTTTTTTCTTTCTTGCCTTCTTCTGGTCACATGGTGCTTGAGAAGGCCCAGTCTGTGGGCTTCCTCCTTTGAAAACCAACACCAACTTGTCCTCGGGAACGGTTGGATACAGTTTATGAACATTTCAACAATAAAAAATCCCTCCTTTTACATCAAAAAAGGAGCCCAATTCATTTCTGATCTCTATCCAAGTTCAAAGGCTAACTTAAAGTGATACTTCAAAGCGTATGTAATCAAAGACATGCAGCTGTTAAAACAATCTTTTGTTAGTTCATTGTCTTCAAACCGGGCTCTTCACAAAATCCATAAATGAAGGGGGGGTGGGGGAGAGAGAATCAAATAAGTACTGTTCAATCATTGTAAGTGGGGAAGCTTTGGTGCCTGGCTGAACAATATTTCTTTTATGAGATTTATGTCTATTTACAGCCACATGAAGTTATAATATAATAAACATGGTGAAGACTTGGACTCTAGTGCAGATGAAGGCCTCAGGAAGGATTGGGGCTGTTTTAAAATGCAGAAGTGCTTCTTTCAATCTCTCTCTCTCTCTCTCTCTCTCTCTATCTCTCTCTCTCTCTGTACCATACTCTTCTGTAATCACGATTTTGTTCCCTCGATATTTCTTTTGCAAAGCTGTCACAAAGTACAGGATAATGCTGGACCGCTGCAGCCCACCAGCAGCATTGTGTCATTTGCTTTGGCAGACAAGGGCACGCAGAGCGGGCCATGAATTAAAGCATTAAAGTCACTATCACCACTTTAAAATGAATTGCAATGGAATTTTAATACTGTCTGCACATAGAAGAGAGAGAGAGAGAGAGAGAGACAGACAGACAGAGAGAGAGAGAGAAAAGAGAAAGGCTAGAGCTTTTTTTGCCAGTCCATTGGCTTGACTTAATTTTTTTTTCTTTTTCTTTTTTTTTAATAGGCGTTAGCACCTTCCTTTAATCCGACTCTAATGTACATTGTCAAGGGTTACGCACCAGATACAGAAAGCACCTGTCAATCAAGATCTGGTCAAATTAAACCACAGCTCCATTAAGGGTTCAAATGGAAGCGTGGAGCCCGCCACCAGCCAATCAAAGCCTTTAATGGCTATTAGATTCCACTTATTTAAGTCTAAAAAGAACACAGTTTTTACTGACTCAACACCTCATCTTTATACAGCGAGTTAAAAGTTCAGTGTCAAGGGAGATGACGGCTGTTTTCTTTTCTTTTTTTTCTTTTTTTTTTTGTTCTTGAACAGTTTATGCCAGCCCGTGGATGTCCTTGAAACACCCACATTACTGTAATAGTACTCCTGTGATCAAGCTCTGTAAAGGATGTTGGAGTGAGTTTTGTAAGAAGAAAAGGGAGACACTAACCTGCGTGTGTGTGTGAGTGTGTGTGTGGGAACACCAGCAGGAACAGAAGAAGACACGCCATGCCACCCATGTAGAGAAGGAGGGAAAAAGAGAGAGAGAGAGACAAAGCCATGAGTTAAGACACGCTAGAAGGGACTTCTAGCATTTTCTAACAATTTTTCAAACACTCCCTATAGTAAGACAGTGTAAACGCTTAACACATCACACTCTACCAAGTCAGAGCTTTGACAGAAGCTCTGGGAGCACAAAAACACCTCCAAAAATGAGAAGACAGCAGTAGAAATTTGTTTCGGATATTCCAGGTTGCGCGTCTCTAAAGCGACCGTCAAGCGAGATTTCAGCAAACATGGCCCCGGTGAGAGCAGAGCGCGGTGTAAGTGTCGGAGGCCTCCGTCCCCTGTGCGGGTGGAGTGTTAGTAAACACGGCCATCTGGCAGCCCCTTGCCCCCAGGTCCACACTGCTCTCCACTCTCCCGCCGCCATGTTTTTGCATGTTTTGGAGAAGATGAGCGTGAAGCCATGACTGCGCCATGACACGATCCCTCTTTCTTCCATAACAACAGACAACACATGAAATGCTATAGGAGAGAGAGAGACAGAGGGAGAGAGAGAGAGAGAGAGAGGGTGTGTGTGTGTGTGTGTGTGTGTGTGTGTGTACTTGCGAATATGTAGGCATGTGGGGTGAATCTGTAACTATATATGTCTGGTGTGAGAGTAGGTTTGAGCTTTATGGATGTGTGTGGGTAAATGTATATGTCTATGTCTGTGTGTGTGTGTGTGTGTGTGTGTGTCTGTGTGTGTGTGTGGCTAGCTCCATCTGGAAGATCCGAGCTCTCGGGGCCTGTCACACAATAGGGAGACGAAAAGCCTGCTGAAGGATAACAAATGACTTCATGGCATAACAGCCATTGAAATCCTTTCAGTATGTGGCATTAAAAACAACTGAACAAATAGAGATAAGACGGGTAGTAGGATTTGAAATAAGATTTCTCTCCCTCCCTCCCTCCCTCTCCCTCCCTCTCTCCATCCCTCTCTCTCTCTCCCTCCCTTGCTCTCTTTTCCTCTCACCCTCTGCTAAAGAGCTAAACAAAACAAATGGAGCTTATTACTTCAGATTACCTTACACTGGACAGACTCTCGGTGTGGGGCAGACTGTAAACAATGCGTTTCTCTTTCTTCTCTCTCTCTCTTTCTCTCTCTCTCTCTCTCTTCTCTCTCCTTCTCTCTTTGTACACGGCACAGAAAGTATGAGCCATTTATAACACGGAGCAATCATATCCTAGCTAGAAGGTGATAAAGAGCGATGCATTCTGACCATGCGTTTAAAAATACAGCCGTTTAAGGTGGTTGCCTCGACGCGTTCTGACCAGGCATTTAAAAATACAGTCGTTCAAGGTGTTTGTCCCAACGCGTGTAACCAAAGCAAACACAGATAAAGTCATTACGGTGCGATATATGTGTCTTTTATTGGTGTGTGTGTGAGCACTGGAATAAGGGGAAGACAGAGCGGTGAATCCGTGGAGTGGTGAAGACAGGCATTAATCAAGTCCATTTTTACAAGCCAGGAGGCCGGGTCACATGCTGCTTCATGGTTCTAATACAAACTGAGGCAGAAAAAAAAGTAAGCTGGATTTCGTTACACAAACACACACACATACACACACACACACACACACACACACACACACACATACCAACACATGTATGCACACAGACACACACTCTTCCATCGGAAGATGGGTTTGGAACTTTCTGTGGATGTTTCCATGAGTGATGTGATGGGATGCGTGGTGCGTGTCTTGAGTGAAGGGCTTTTGCGCATGATTAAAGGGGTGAGCCAGAGGGTCCCCCACCCCCTACATTTCTGCTCAATTACTAAATGAGTCAGGCCTTAACTCTGCCCGTGTCGGCCTTGGCGTGTGTGTGTGTGGGTGAGAGGGAGGTGTGTGTGTGTGCGTATGTGTATTGGGAGTGTAGGCACAGGCTGAGAATGGCCAGTGAAAGATGTATGGCTTCAGATATATATCCTGTTCATCTGCCACTCTCTACATCTTTCTCAGTACATCTCTCTGTGTCTCTCTCTGCCAACCCTCCAGTGCCCCCCCCCCACCCCCTCCCCACCCCCATACCCGGTACTGTCATGGTGTTGTAAAGCTTTTTCACAGAACAGGGCTGAGGATTTATAAACGACAGCAGCCGTGCAAACATCCCCAGACACCACCCAACGGGCTCCGCAAGCCAAAGTCTCACTGGCCAATCAGCATCAGCGGTTACGGTAGCGACAGCGGCTACCGCAACAACGCGAGATTTATCATCGGCCCCAGTCCATCTAACAATCGGGCGTTAAACAGAACAAAAACCCATTCCAAATAAATTCCCACTGTATTTGTGCGCTGATTTGATTTACAGGCCTTTTGGGAGGCACCATTTGGTAGCACAAGAGCAAGGAGAGGTAGGTGGTGCCGGAGAGGACGGGGGGTGGATGAGGTGGGTGGAGAAGAGAGGAGAGGAGAGGGGCTTGCACATGTGCCAGGAGTGTTTATTGTGTCAGCTTGATTTATTGAGTGAGCTTCATTTCACTGAATGTTCTCAGATATTTATTTCCCTAAAGGCCTGAACAAAGATATGAACAGACCAGCATTCACATATGTCATCATTGCCCATTTTACAGAGTCAGGAGATTTTATTTCAAACTGGAGGCAGGCAGGGAGTGTGTGCATGTGTGTGTGTGTGTGTGTGTGTGTGTGTAGTGTGTGTGGGGGGGGGGGAGGAGGGAGAGAACCAACTGTGCAGCATCAGGGCAGCTTTCCATCTGTGTCTTCCTGAAGTAACTACTGTTAACAAAGGGAGAGCAACCTCTAGCACTAAGCTCTGATGTTTTAGAGGGGAATACGAGTCGTCGGTTGCTAAATAAAAAGACTAAAACAGGGAAGCTGAATGATTTTAAAAAATACAAGCTTTGACATCATAAAGGAAAGAAAACTAATGAATTTCACGAGGTTCTACCTGACATGTATCATGTGAAACAATAGCCTTTGTCCAGAAAAAAAAACATTTCATGAAACAAACAGAAACACACAAACAAACAATTAACATCACTGGCTTCAACTTCAAAGCCCAAATATTCAAAACCACCTTGAGAACATAAGATGATAAATACTTCAATAGAACACGCCAGACGTCTGCAGACACACACACGCACACACACACACGCACACACACACACACACAAACGCACACACACACATGTGTGTAGGGGTGGCTCTAGAGAGGCGTGTGGCCATGCAGGCCGAGCTGGGCGCAGTGTGGATGAGAAACAGTGGGAAAGTGAAGCAGATGGCTGTGGCCTTTGATTTTCCAGATGGCTGTCCTGACGGGTGAGCCGGCTGACACTGAGCCGTCTCATTGACATGCCGCCCGCCTCTCTCTCTCTCTCTCCCTTCATCCCTCCCTCCTTCTATCCCTCTCTCTCTCTCTCTCTATCTGCCATCATCATGGCCACCATTGGCCCCACTACTGCCAGTGGACCTCGGCTGTCTGAATTACCCACAGTGCTCCCTCTCTCCCTCCCAAAGGAGGAGCTTTCTGCTCCTCTCTCTCTCTCTACTCCTCCTTCTCCTCACACTGGGCTCTCCTCCTCCCTTTTCGCCCCTTCTTTCAACTCCATCACTTCTTTCCCCCTTCTCTCTTCCTACCCCCACCCCACCCCGCTTTTCTCACTGTCTCTCTCTCTCTCTCTCTCTCCTTGTTCCCTCTCCACATGAAGTACCTGTCTATTCACAACCCTTCTGGTGTCTTGCCCCAATCCTCCCTTTTTTTTCTCCTACTACCTTTCTTTTCTTTTCTTTTCATTTTTTGTTGTTGCTGCCCTTCTCCTTTCCCTTCTTCTTTCCTTTTTCTCTCCTCTTTCACTTCCTTTCTCTCCCTCGTCCTTCCTCCGCCTCTCCTCGCCAATTCAGCCTCATTCATCAGCCGGTAAACAGAGAGAAAAAAGAAACGCTTTAATTCACTGACTGCATTTGCCTCTCGTTAAAGCTTGACTCAATATCCCCTAATAACAAAGAATTGCACATGGCACCTTTTATTTAAGAAGCCTAAAGCAATTACACTGGCTTCTACCGGCAGCCATCACCAATTAGATATTTAATGTAAAGTTAATATTGTCACACACACACACACACACACACACACACACATAAACATATGCATACCCACAAATATATATATCACGTAATGGAGATTAGTATGGGAAGTTTTTCAGCTGCCGTAATTAGCACTGACTGCTTATTTAGCCGTGTAGTATTCATTGTATATGTGTGTGTCTACATCTATTAGGGGCTGGCTGAGGACAGCAGCTTGCTGACATAGGGAAACTGTCTGCCTGACCCCCCATGATTATTTTTATGAAAAATATCCATAAACAATGGCCCCCCCTCAGCACCACCTCAACCTCCGACAACGCAACCCCGCTCCCCCCTCCCCGGCCCCCGCCCCCGCCCCTAACCACCCCTCATCCATATGGGTGTGTTGTCGGGCAGGAAAAAATGCCCAGTCCAAGCACCTCTAAATTGGCATGTTAAGCAATCTTTGCTTCATTTAAATTGGGCTGCACACAAAGAGCATTAGATGCTCCTGTGCTTATGCTATGACCTCTACTGCATGTCTCTCCCCCGCTCTCTCTTTTTCTCTCTCTCCCTACATCTCTCCTCTCTCCTTTTGTTAAACCTCCCCTTATTCTTTTCTTTTTGCCTTTTTCTCTCCTCTCTCTGTACATCTCCCTTGGTTGCACTGGCACCCTCTCTCTCTCTCTTTCTCTCTCTTTCTCTCTTTCCCTTTTTCTCTCCCCCTCCCACCCCAACCCAGCACCCACTCCCCATCTCTTTCTCTCTTTTTTCAGAGGGTCATATCATCATTACTCCAGTGCAGGATGGGAAAGGCCATGTCTAAACTGCTTAATTAATGTGTGTTTACAGAGGGCCACAGGACGGCAGGCGCTTAATGAAACATCACAGTAGAGGGCCCCTTGGGGGCCGCTGGGGCCGGCGGCCTGGAGACAAGTCCCCCATAGGAGCCCCCTCTCCCCAGCACACACCCCCTCTTCTGCAGTCCTCCGCCACGAACACTTAATTGATCCAAGAGGCATTTTTTATCAGCCACTCCACTCAAAGGACACACTTCTATTCTGTTTTGGCATTACAGAATTATTTTTTTTTTGTTTTTCTATTTGTGTGTTTATCTGGCTGTTTGTTTGGTGCTATGTGGTGCAATATATGTTTGTTTGGTGCTATATGGTGCTGTATGTAAAGAGGTGTATGGTATATGGCTTATGGAGTTGTTGGTATATATGAGTGAAGACATGTTGTTGCTGCTCTCTAATTTCGTGGGCTCAAATGTACCAGTGTGTTGTGAGCCTGGGTCTCTAATGGCCATCTCCCAAGTCTCAGCCCAAAGTTGTTTCTCCTTGGAGGGACATGCAATGTACATCAACAGGGAGGGACATCAACATGTGGTACACACATACACATACACACACACACACACACAAACACACACACACAGACACACAGACACACACACACACACACGTGGCATGTTTGTTTCCCTGTCTGTGTGTATTGGTGCACAGGCACAAGTGTGCGCATTTGTGTGCATTTGTGTGTTCACTACATGACTAGGGGTGGGCTTGCGGTTGCTGTTGTCTGCATTCCTGCACACTGACTAGCAGGTGAGGCATGGTGTGAGCAAGAAGGCCCCACGGAGCAGCTCTTTGCTGGCCTCACTCTTCTGATGTCTGAAGAGGGTGAAAAAATGGATACTATAAAATCCTTTCCTTTCCCCTTCTCTCTCTCTCTTGCTCTTTCTCCCTCTGTCTCTCTCTCTCTCTCTTTCAGTCTGTCTGTCTGTCTGTCTCTCTCATGTGGCAGATTGCTTCCCTCTGGCAGGCTGGATCAGGATAACTGACGACAGGGGCCATGGCCTCCGCCACACTAGGGATTGGAGAGGAGAAAAAAGCATTTCCTGTTACATTCCATGGGTCACAAAAACAATTTGCTGTGAGAAAAACTGGCTAAACGGTTTAAATGGGTTTGAATTTATAGAGGAGAAGAAGGAAACATAGAGAGAGGGCGAGAGAGACAGAGAGAAACAGAGAGAGAGAGAGAGACATGAGAGAGTGAGAGAGAGAGAGAGAGAAGAGAGAGGAAACAGAAAGAGAGAGACAGACAGAGAGAGAGAGAGGGAGGGAGAAAGAGAGGGAGGGAGGGAGGGAATGAGAGAGATAGACATCATGCAATCTGACATCTGCAATCAAATGTTTTGGAATGGTATCAGGAAAAAACAAACATCTGAGAACATTCCTGATTCATATTAAATGGATTTTAATCGTGGCTGAAGAGGGAGGAAATCATGGTGATTTTCAACAAATAAACGCAGGAAGTGAGACCATATGACAGCATTAACGAGCAGCCTCTCGTCACATGGAAAGTTTGAGAGAGCGAGTAAACATTCATTATTTAAAGCCTCTCCCTTATGGATCTCAGGCCTGTCAAACTGTCATGTTTGAAATTTCAGAGTTGATTTTTCAGAGACCTGGAAATTGCCAGTTTCCTGTTGTCGAGGTCTGTAATGATAACGGCAAACAGAAGAGCACCAAGTGTGAAACGTAACACTCACACACTCAACTCACTCACTTCAAAAACCAGCAAATGGAAGCTCTGCCGCTTAAAAATGAAAGATCGACCAACATAAATATACATAACTGTCTGAGAAGCTGGACAACAGAGAACAACAGTAACGGCTGACCAGCTTCAGCATCAGAGATTCACAAAGGGCATGGGCACGTGGGTGCAAACCCTGGGTACACGTCAACCCCGCTGTGCCACCTTGGCACGAAAATAAGTCACTGAGGCATAAATTTTGGCATCATGGAAATTGCCGGTGTCCATATAATATTAGCTGAATCCAAGAATTTTCAGCTTTTTCTTGATTATTGTTATTAATTTTCTCTTTTTCTCCTGTCTTCTGTCTACTTAGCCCGAGAGCACTGACGCGAGGTGGCGGAATCACAAAGCTTCCTGAGATTTCCATAAGAAGGGGAAGGGCAGCTCTGTAATGGGGGTCAGTGGCAGGGACGAAGAGTGAATTGGCAGGGGTGCATCAATTAGCGCTCGGTGCAGCCTCGGATAACGATAAGGCGAACCCGCGCAGCAGAAGAGGGGGTAATCTTCATTAGAACCTCCTGGAAAAAGATGAGCACCTCGTGTGAAAAAGAGAAAAAAGAAGAGAGGGAAAGAGAGAGAGGGAGATAGAGAGAGAGAGTGTGTGTGTGTGGGTGTGTGTGTGTGTGTGTGTGCCCGGTGCGTGCCTGAAGCTAACTCGGCGAGAGGGGGAACAATGGAACACACTGACCCGGAGGTTCCACGCTGACAAATCCCACTCTATCCTCACAGCCCAGAAAGAGAGAGTGGCGAGAGAATGACAAAGAAAGAAAGAAAGAAAGAAAGAAAGAAAGAAAGAAAGAAAGCGAGAATGTCATGCATTTCTCTTCCTAAGAAAGCAAGAGAAAAGAGGTGGACGGACAGAATAGGAATGCCATGCAATGCATGTAACCCAGACAGAGAGAGAAAGAATAGAAAATTGGGGGTGCCAATGAGGGCCTTCTCCCCGTTAGATCTCTTTACACATCTCCCTCCAGCTGCTGCACCTCTTGACACCTCCAGTGGGAGAAGAGGGTCTCTCTAAAGTCTCTCTAAAGTCTCTCTAAAGTCTCTCTAAAGTCTCTCTAAAGTCGCTAAAGTGCCAACTTCACCAGTTGCACCAGTGGAATAATCTCTGAAGGTCTCCACCTAAAATCTCCACAGCCTCCAACCACCGTGAGCATCCTTCTCAAACAGCATGATTTAAAAGAGTCTGAAAATGGCACCTCTCTTTTACTGAGTTGGACACAGTGGAGACTACTTTGAAGCTTAAATAACAGAGCAGGGAGGGTGGGAGGGTGGGAGGCTGGCTGGCGGTTGGTAGGGATGTGGGGGTCATCTGTGAACCACTCAATGCTGAATGTGCATTGAGGGTGACACCTGGAAAGGCAGGGCGGCAAGGCTGTCCTGAAGCAAAGTGAAATTTGATTACACTGTGTCCACCAAACGATCCAAACGATGCAAATAATTTGAACATTGTGGTGCACGGGCTGGCCTGGAAAAAAAATAAATAAAAATAAATAGAACAAAAGCTGGCCTTGGCAATCTCTAAGTGTTTAGGTGTGTGTGTGTGTGGTGTGTGTGTGTGTGTTGTGTGTGTGTGTGTGTGTGTGGAGAAAAAAAGAGGCCAATCTGCCCTATTGAACACTGCTGCCCCAGAGGGCAAGCAGTGATGGTAATGAACACCACATTCTCCAAGAATTACAGTGTGTTTCATCTTACTGGATAGCTGGGTTATAGAAGGTAGAAGGGTGGAGAGAAAGAGAGAGAAACGGCAAAAAAGGAAAGAGAAGGAGAGTGAAAGAAAGAAAGAAAGAAAGAAAGAAAGAAAGAAACAGAGAGGAGTAAAAAGATCCCATCCCCATTTTTAGGACACCATAAACCTGTAAACAAAATCTGTGGAGCAGATAAAACACACACACACACACACACACACACACACACTAGAGCACACACACACACAAACACACAAAAAGGGGAAAAAAAAAAAACCTTCCGCAATGCAATTAAAGCTGAATTCAATTTGAGCACACACTGTCCATTTGTCAGTAGGAAACAAAAGCTGAAGACGGATCCATTATTACCGAATCCCTGCTCTTGTTAATTTGCTTGCTGAGAGATGCACTCGGAGCCTGTGTGCCGCACGCTTAAAGAGCGAGCTGGCGAGCGAGCTGGCGAGGCAGCCAGGCAAGCGGTGTTCAGTCAGGGCGAAATCCTCCGCAACCGTCTCCAGATGGTGGAAATCAGAGCTCATCTAACCGCCCAAATGCATCCATCCGACGCAAAAAAAAAAAAAAAAAGACAACGACAAAAGAAAATGGACATTGTGTGTGTAATGGCAATCTCCCATTCAGCCTGTTGTACATCACGCTAAAAGACACAAGAAGGGAAGCAAGCCGCTGAGGCCTGTCCACTGCTGTTTAAACACCAATAATGGCTGATTTCATAATGTCGAGTAATAACCCTTAAGCTTGAACCTAAACATGCAGCGTGCCTGGGTGTTCCTCCTAGTCTATACAGTGAGAAAGAGAAGGGGGGGTGGGGTGGGGGGCAGAGAGTGAGACATTTGGTGCCAGACTGGCCAGCCATGTTTATGTACATGTGAGGAACATGAGTGTTTCTTTGAAAGATGAGATGGATGCACTCTGCTGTTTCCTGCAGCTGCAGGCAAACACACACACACACACCACACACACACACACATGCACACACACAAAAACCCACACACATCGTACACAGACACGCACACACACACACCACACACACACTAAACCCACGCACATCATACACACACACACACACAAAAAAAATCCACACACATCGTACACACACACACACACACACAACCAGAAGCGAGTGTGCTGCGTGACTGCCTTGCTTGTTAGCAGTTTTGCAAGAGTCAAAACATGCTTGGTCATTTCTATCTTTATCTTCAACCTGGGTGATCTATTTTTAGACGGCAAACAGACAAAGCACTTAGGTCAGAACGCTGATGATTTGAGTTCCTCCAGTAGCCATGAATAATTATCTCTCTTGCTCTCTCTCTCTCTCTCTCTCTCTCTTTGCCCTCCTCCTTCCCTCATTCCACATCCACCCCCCCTCTCACTCGCATACACTTTAAACTAAAGGGCTATTATGCAACTATCATCAAAATGCCTTTGATGAGAATACAGTTTTATAACACTTACGTTTTTCACATGTATCAGTCTGTAAGCATAATAACATCAGGCAAACAACCTGCAGCATTCCTTCTTTTCACAAACGTGACTATATCCACAGTTAACTTTTCTCCCATTGCTCTACTAATTATTTCTTTAAAAGGAAAAAAAAAAGTTTCGTTTTGGCTTCTCGCTTCATGAGCCCTGATTGAAAATGCTGTGATGTTCTTGGTTGAACGGGAAATCTAAATATGTCTCTGCTAATCCTATTTGTCCACTTTAGAAACATGCAGATAGTGATCTTTATTATCTCGGGGGGAGGAGGGTTCAACTGTGACTCAATTGCAAACGCTTTCAGCCTCGAAACGCTATCATCTTCAAAGGTGGAAGAGAGTGTCAATTTAAAATCAGAAATGTATCTGGTATCTCTGCGCTCCTTCAACCACAATACATCTCGACTGATTAACGCACATCAAAGCCTTCATCATTCATTCCTTAGAGCAATAAGGGTAGATTTTAATTGCAAAATGTTAAACCTCACAATTAAAGGCTTTGTGCTACTCAAAGCTTGCCCAAACACTAAATGTTGAGAACCGCATACAAATGGGTTTGCATGTGGAGTGAATGAGAGAGTGAGAGAGTGAGAGTGAGAGGAAAAATAGAAAGAGAGAGAGAGGGAGGAAGGGAGGGAGGGAGAGAGCGATGAAAGTGAGAGAGCACTGCATTTATGAGCCAGGAGAAAAATTATGGCATTTAGAGCGTGCCTGAAAATTATAATGCACTGGTAAATCCATCCCGCCACGTTCTGATGTTACAACCATGAAATCTGCGTGTAGATTGAGCTTTCATGAGCTCACGTTTCACCTCGTGTCTACAAAAAAAGAACAAACCAAAAAAAAGGAAAGGAAGAAGAGGCAAAAAAATGCACTCTTAAGTTACAGGCATTCAACAGCCTAAGAAGGTGGCAGTTGACTTAAAAAAAAAAAAAAAAAAAAGAAAAGAAAAAAAAAAATCGAGCCATGATTGCTAGTCACTGAAGAACGCCAACAAGCAACCACAAAAGTTAGCACTACAAAAAGACACTGGTGCTGTCTCTGTTGTGTAATGTAAGGCTCCTGATAAAACACAATTACACCAGTTCCTTGTTAAGCAGCAGGAGTTCTTTGATAATACTTTGCTTTGACAAACAAAACACGTTCCCACAACTATGTCACATGCATATATTACAAGCCATGAAAGCAAACTGATTTGATTGAGAGTAATGTATTTATGTTTTTCCCTTTCATTTCAAATGACATTGGGTTGATTTGGTGACCAAAGATCCATGAAGGGAAATAGAAAATATATCAGTCTATAACAACTCCATCATTGGCTTCAGTGGAAAGACGTCTTATTTAAACACCGCCAGTCGTCCACGGAGGGCCCGACAAGGGCCCTGACCAAACACACACGTGGAGAGGCGTTAATTAAGGGGGACTGATTGACACGACATGCATCTAAGAGACCTATCACAGCCCAAATATTTTAGAGACTGCTTGCCAAAGAGCAATTCCAGGGTCC
>PYXC01001443.1:3280000-3325000 GCA_015244755.2 Tenualosa ilisha | reverse complement strand
CCTACTTAATAAGTGTCTAGATATTCTTTTTTTTCTTCCTTCCTTCCACTCTTTCTTTGGTGCCCACCTCGGCGCAGAAGCCAACAGAGAGAGGACTCTGCCCATGTATTATTTAAGGCGCCTCTGATAGGAAGTGAGTGAAGGACACGGTCATTTGCCTTTTTATTTTCCGAGGAGCACGGCGGAGAACTGCATCAAAATACATGAGATCAGCTATCAAGCTTTGTTTGGCCCTGCCAAGGTTACGGGAGACTCATTCCAAATTTCCTGAGGGGGATTGCGAGGGAAAACGATTCCATGCAGATAAATCACTCGCACAGATCAAAAGACAAATCAGTGGCGGAGACAAAAGATGCTGACTAGCAGCGAAACAATGGAGAAAGTGAGACACGCCGATCGCAAGAGACGTCCCTACGCACACCCCACATACCACCCCTCAAACACACACACACACACATACACACACACACACACACAGATCCTGCCAGAGAGGAGCTGTCCTGCTTTCTTCTCTGCTGATGGGAGAGAACACAGGCCAGGGGAGCCCTGGGCAGGACTGGGCTGGGCTAGGCTGGGTTGGGCCAATATTAGGCTGAACTAGACTGCACGGATTGGGCTGTGCTGTGCTGTTGGGTTGTGCAGGGCTGGATTATACTTGGCTGGATTAGACTAGACTGACTGGAGGCAGGATTAGGTCTAGGACTATAGACAGTGAAGAGAAGTGGAACAGGTGAGTCTCCACATTGTGACTGACGTAGACACAGGCGGCTTCATTCTGATACTGTAGCTACTGAAGAAGCACCCCCCCCCCCCATCTATCTCTCAATGATCTCCTTCTCCCTTTATCTTCTATGCTCCAAGTCCCATTCTCCCTCAATCCATCTCCTGTTCTCTCTCCCTCTCTGTCTGTGGTATTGAGGAGTTGTATTCAGAACTGTATCAAAAGCAATACTCTTTACCTCTTTCTAGCACAGGGACGCTAAAAGCCCATGATCCCATCCACGGGCAGACGTCTGAGGCTGGCAGGACCCCACTGGGAGGGCGGGCGTAAAACAGCAAAGCGTGGCATTGCCCCCCTACCATCATTAGGGTATAATCATACAACCATCCGCAGATAACCTCTGGAATAAGTAACATATCACTTTTATGGCCCCACATTCTCCAGCCATTAATGACTCGCAAAGGAAAGAGCCATATGACCCACAACCTTGAAACGTAAGGCCTATCGCGTTTAATTATTTTCCGTATTAAATTACATTTAACAATGGATCCGCGACACCAGGCTGGCATGAGCTGTGCACATGGTAATGGTGTGCAAACCCCACATCGTTCCGAAAGGGTTAATTGGTGACAAGACACGCTTGAAAAAAAGAAAGGAATAGCGAGATAGTGGAAGAGAGGTTGAGAGAGAGAGAGAGAGAGAGAGAGAGAGAGAACAAGAAGGGAGAAAGATGCAAACCAGTTTATTCAAATAGCGGAGCGATAACAGGCTGTGATTAGGACAATGGATTTCCCTAATAGATTTGGATAGAGGGGGCCAAGGACACTTTTAGGTGTCCACCAGTGGATTTGCATCGATATTGATCAGCTCGCTGAGGTCCAAGTACTATTAAAATAGCCCGAGTTCTTCAGCTATCTCCCATCTCATATACGTACATATATTGTTATGACATTTAACGTTTAAATAAGGCAGCTGAGCATTCATATCTTTATGTCCGTGTGTGAGTATGTGTGTGTGTGTGTGAGAGAGAGAGAGAGAGAGAGAGAGAGCGAAAAGAGAGAGAGAATGTGCATGTCTATGCGTGTGGGTGTGGATACGGCAACCAGGGGGGTGTGGGGGGGTGTTAAAAACATTCTCATTGCCACAACAAAGACAGGAAATCCCGAGTAGATTTGCAAGGTTCTCTCTCTCTCTCTCTCTCTCTCTATCACACTCTCCATCTCCTGCTTCACTTCTCTCTCTCTCTCTCTCTGTCTCTCTGCCTCTCTCTCTCTCTCTCTCTCTCTTTCTTCTTGTCTTTTACCTTTGGAAGGCATGATGGAGAGCAAACAGTGCCTGGAGCTGGCAGACACCTGCGATGTATTTTCTTTCCCCCTCGACATTAAAGTCCTTCACAGAAATCAGAATTTAATAAATCACCCCCCGAGTCTGACAGAGTTTATCTCTGGGGGTCGCTTTGACTCAGGGAGGAGCTCGCCGACAGACAAAGCAGGGGCCCCCGCGATAAGATGTGAAATTAAATACAGTTAGCAGTCTGAAACAAAAGAAGAGAATGTGTCACACGGGCAAGCTTTGTACGGCGGCAGCGCGGCTATCTTGCGTCTCTCTCTCTCTCTCTCCCTCTCTCTCTCTCTCCCTCTCTCTTTCTCTCTCTCCCACCATCTTTTCTTCTCTGCTGATTCTCTTTTAGGTTTTCTCTCTTCTTCTCACAAAGAGAGATAGAGAAAGAGGGAGACAGGAGGGAGTGATTCATTTCGCTCTCTCTCACATTTAACCTCATTTGCATCCCCACTGTCAACATATCACCGCGTGCAGATATGTTCAAGAGCTTTCATTAAGGCCCCGAAGTTGACATCCCTTTTTATTGAGCCGCAGCTATTATAAATCACTGGCGTCGCGTGCCGTGCGTGCATCTCGATCAAAGATCTTCCACTATCGTGTTATGCTTCCTTTTATGCCACATGACAGGTCGGACACCGAGTCATCACTTAAAGTAAGGGAGGAGAGAGAAAGAGAGAGAGAGAGAGAGGAATGACAGAAGAAGGGGAGAGAGATCGAGAGAGAGAGAGAGAGAGAGAAGAGGGAGAGTTATGCGTACAACGGCGGTTTATCGCCAGAGCTCTTAAGCACGCGCCCGTGTTCACTGCCACATTTGTCTGCATATTTACCTTGACATGCTACGCTAGGCGCAGTCCTGAGAGGCCCGTCCCAGCCGGGGAGGAAGGAGGGAGAGCGAGAGAGAGAAGGAGACGGAGACGGACGCAGAGCAATCATGAAGCAAACAAGCCTCTCTACTCCACCCTCTCTCCCTCCCTCCCCACTCGGTCCTGAAGCGCTCCCTAAGTAAACTTTGTTTACTGTTTGCTAAATTGAAGCGGTGCTGGTCTGTCACTGGCTAGGCCTTCACCGATGTTCCCCACACACCCCACATGTAGAGCTGAGCAAATGTATCTGGGTATGCATGTGCGCCTGTGTGTGTATGTTTAGGAGTCTCTCTCTCTCTGTCTCTTTGCCTGTGTGGTGTGTGTGTCTGTGTGTGTGATTGTTTGCCTATAGTTTAATAAGGCCTCTTGTCCTGTGCTTTATTAATAACCCCTCTGGAGACCTCAGTGGGAACATGCTGACCCTGGCGGTCACGCCTAATCTCTAAACCCTTCAAACCCCCCACCAGACACACACACACACACACACACACACACACACACACAATCCACACAATCCACTTCCACCCCACTTCCATCTGATCGTCTCTCCATACATATGTCTGTCTGCAGCGGCGGCGGTGGTGGTGGCTGAAGCAGTGGTGGTCACCCCAAGCAGAGCCCAGCCGGGGCTCCCACACCTCACCTCTCCTGCGCTATCTGTTTCTCCAACTGATGCTTTCCTGCTGTGACAACACTGCTGGACGGCTGTCAGCGAGACAGAGGCTAGGGGGCTTTTTTTCCCCAGAACACCTCCACCCCCCCCCCCCCCACCCCACCCCCGCCCTCTTCCTTTAGCCAGCCCACCCCACCCCACCCCACCCCACCCCACCAACCCGCCTGCACCATTCCAGTGCTATCTCTCTCCAGCATGAACCTCCGCTCCTGCCCCCCCCCCCCCCCCCCCCTCTCACCCTCCAGCCGACAGCCCAGCGACAGCCCCCAGGCCCTGGTGAAAGGAGCTGTCAGGGCCTCGCGGCTCCCTGACATTCCTGCGGGCTTGACCCCTTGCCCCGACACACACACACACACACGCACATACACATACACATACACACACATACACACATTCACTCAAACTTATACCTTTATATTATCCAGCTTAGATTTCAGTCTGTGTTCTCGGATGAAAAATGATCACAAAAGCATGTTGTATGGTTGTGGGTGGCATTGTGTATGTGTGTGTGTGTGTGTGCATGTATGTGTGTGTGAGTGCGTGTGTGTGCATGTCTGTTTGTGTGTGCGTGTGTGTGTGTGGTGTGTGTGTGCATTTATGTGTGTGTAAGTGCGTGTGCGTGTGCGTGCTGCGAACGTGTTGTACAGTACGTGCATCCACTGTGCACTCATGATTGTGTGTGAGTGTGTGACTGCGTGTGACTGTGTGTGAGTATGTCCAGTGCATCATGGCTTTAGAGGCTCTTGTGTGTCACTTGAAATAAGGCTCGCCTATCTGGCCTGTGCCTGCGAGAATAGCAAGTGACACAGCTGGAGAAGAGGCTGCCTGATCAAGGACACGTTATATAACCCCGCCTGACATCTAAGAGACGTTTTTCACCAGTTCCCCTGCTGGAAAACAATACTCAAGACGCCCTAATGATAAAACAAAATGACAGACATATATTTACCAAAAAAAAAAAACCTTGGAGCTTGTTTTCGTTTGGAGGGCAGTAATTTCCTTCAATTAAGACTCTGGTCTGCCTGATAGCTGAGCATGGCCATGTTTGATCCAAGTAATCAGATCTCCTCAGCCAGGGCTATTGTTGCACATTCTTTTTCTCTGACATTTCAAAGGTCAAGAGTTGGGGGACATTTGATAACTGCAAAAGACCCCTTTTTTCTTTCTTTCTTTTTTTCTTTTTTTTTTTGGGCTCCGCTTTTACAACCTTTAATTCACAGTTCTTGGAATTGGCAACACATAACATTTAATCTTTTGGGAGCGTGAGAGTGATGTGAGGGGGAGAAAAAGATAGAGAGCGAGAACTGACATGATTTGAGTCTCTCTCTCTCTCTCTCCCTCTCTCTCTTTCTCTTCCTCCGTTTCCAGGAGATATGTGTCAGCTCCAGTAATCCCCACGCTGCAGGTGAATCTCTGGGAGACTTTCGGCGGTGTCGCACTCAGATAATAGATGTAGCTGGCCACGCTAAGACAAAGGTCACCATATTGAAGAGAGCGAGAAAGACACAAGAGAGAGGGAGAGCAAAAGAGAGAGAGAGAGAGAAAGAGAGAGAGAGAGATATGAGAGAGATGAAGACAGAGAGTTCACTTAAACTTCTGACTGGCTCAGAGACAAATAATTCCCCCCTCAACTGAAAAGGGGTGAAGCCACAGGGCAGTATTATCATTACAGAGTGACTAGAACAAGGTCATCCCAGTGGAAAGAGAGGCTTGAGCACTGAGCCCTCTGTCAATGGCCCCAGACCAGACATGGGAACAAGACAGCCAATTATGTGCCGGCGCAATTAAAATCATTTAAATTCCACGCATACCTCATCAGGTTGAGGACAGTTGAACAATTTGCTCGGGTAGGAAAAAAAAAAAAAACGGATGACATCTTTAATCTTCACTGTTTACGGCCAGCGAAAAGAAAGGATCTGTGATATGAATTACGAGTTATAGATGACAAGACAACAGCCACCAGCAGTCTGCCATCATATGGATTCCTGGAAAAAAATGGATTTTCATTTTATCTTTCCCATTTCTCAATTTCTTTCTTTTTTTCTCTCTCCCTTTACTCCTAAAAGCATGAGACAAGTACTGATATGGTAAGCCTAGAGGAACATTAAACCCTTTACATGTGTGCCAAGCGTAAAGTACCTCTTCCTGTTAGAAGAGCATTTCAACAATAAAACTTCAACATCTCACTCCATCCAATAATAGTCCTAACATGTCTACATCCATCTGAGGCAAATGCCAAACACCTTGTCAAGAACTAAAAGTTAAAAAAAAAAAAAAAAAAAACGTTTTTTTCTTTCTGCCTTCCTCTTTTAGTTTTTCATATCTTGTGTGTCATTTAATCATCCTCCTTTTTCTGCCGGGCTGCACAGAACAATTTTGCAGGATATTAACTTCAACTAAAGCTCTGCTTGTACCATTTGTGGTTCCTCTTCTCTCTCAAGCAGCAGTCCCTGGAGTCACAGCGCCTGGCTCCCTGCAGTAATGAGCTTCACTAAGCAGAATAGGACGGTTAAATAGGAAGGTAAGATCAAAACTGTCTGAATCATGAAATATGAGATGCCATTAAAGGGTTCCCAGAGATCGCCCTGGCGAAACCTAAGTGGGCTGCCCACACAGTTTGTCTGTCTGTGTGTGTGCGTGTACATGTGTGTGTGTGAAACAGGGAAAAAGTATCTTTGTAACCAGAACCTGTCTCTATAGGTTCATATTTGTGAATAGTGATGTGTCTTTTCTTTCCTCTATTCAATGGGAAATGTGCTGGTAGATGTGCTTGGATAGGGGCTGTGATGTGTGTATAACTTCAGTGGCATTTACAATAAGGACAGTCTGAATACTGCATACATTACCAAACTACATTTTCAGAAAGAGAGAGAGTACAAATGTCCTATTTCTACTGGGAGGGGGTCTTTATTTCTAAGGCCGGGGTCAGAACAATACAAAAGAGAGAAAAGAGAGAAAGAAAAAAGACGAGAGACAGAGAGAGAGAGAGAAAGAGAGAGAACTGTCCCATGAAAACCATTTTTGTTCCATTACAAAGAACTAGGTCATCCTCTCATAATTGTCAATCATGCACTAAATCTCCCAGTGCCACAAATGAATACTGCATTGGGAATGAAACAAAGCTTATTGCCATGCAATGTCAGCTTGACTTAATTCAGCCTTCTTTTCAGAAAAGCCAATTCACATGCGGGCTTTAAGGGAGTCACACTCTGATCCCAAGGGAGAATGCACGGAGACAGACCATTTTACGCCAGCTAGCTTTTATTAGCATGGCCAGGGTGAGGCCGGTGGTGAGCATGCCTCACGTTATGATGCTTTTGTTTTCTTTTATGTTGCCCTGCATAAAGGTGAAATGGGCATGGGAATACACACTCCCACATACATACACACACACACACAGTGTATGTGTGGGTTGATAGGGGGAGGCTGTGTGTGTGGGTGTGTGTGTGTGTGTGCGTCTATTGCTTTTGTGATTGTTATTGCATCTTCCTTTATGAAAAGGCTTTCTACCTGTCTGCACTGCCCTCAGTCTCAGCTCAATACTCCATTTAAAATAAAATGAAACATATGAATACCTTTATGGTAAGGCTTTAAATGAATTTGAAAAAATAAAATCCATAGTAAATATGCACTGAGGAAAAAAGCAACCGAAAAAATGCAATGTGCTGCAGCTCTCTATATACAGTCAAAGTGTCCTGCAAGTCATGCAATGTGGCATATATGTCACACACATAGTCATACTGTATTCAGTAGAGATAAACACATTCTTTATCTCTTCGGCAGGAAAACTCAACAATCCACTTCAGTATTTGTAACAGTCCTCAGTGACTTCTCATGTCATGCTGTCTGTATGCTGAGCGCATATCCATGTTTCTCTCTCAGTCTCTCTCTTTCTCTGTCTCTCTTTCCCACTCCCTCCCTCTCTCTCTCTCTCTCTTCTCTCTGAGCTCACCATTTACCTTCCCCTGCCAGGTGTCATGGCTTTACGAGTATCTGATTGGACAGAAGGAGAGCGCGGCGGTACACTTCCAGCAGACGAGTTTGGTGTCATGTCTCCGAGGAGCCCACTGACAGTCCCTCACCGGAGAATAATAATAGCCAGCACCACAGCACAGCTCTGCTCTGCTCTGCTCTGTGCATTCTGGCAAAGAGAGAGAGAGAGAGAGAGAGAGAGAAAGAAAGAGAGAGAGAGAAAGAGAAGGGAAGAGAGAAGAGGCTTCAACAGGAGTGAGTGAGATAGGAAGAAAGGCAGAGAGCTTTCAGCATGGGAAAGAAAGAGAGAGACGTAGACAGAGACAGAGAGAGAGAGACGCCTCATCAGAGAGACAGACAGAGAGAAACTGACATTTGAGTCCAGAGAAAAGAACAAGGAGGAAAAGCTGAAACTGGAATCGCGCGAAGACGGCCAGACTTAACGCTATGATACAGTAACCGTGACAACACTTTTTCTCCCCCCGCTTATTCTCTCTCTCTCTCCGGAGAAAAACAGCAATGTGAGAGGCCTTAGCAATGTGAGAGCTCTGGATCGCCTCGAAAGGGAAACACCTACACCTGACAATACACAGACTCTGAACTCTCCACCGACACACCACTCACAATTTCACTTCACTATTGTACACAAACAATGATCCCAGTCCGATTACAGGGTCGATTGTGTGGAAAAAGTACACAATGTAACCTGGCCAACAGATCTCTTTCTATCTCACCTTGCAGAGAGTGGTTTGCGGGAGTGTAGTGAATATAGAATATAGAATATAGAATATAGTGGGCGTGAGTGTGAGTCACGGCAGTATATATTATTTTTTCTTGTCAGCATCAAGAGATTCATAACAGGGAAGCAGGACAGGTGTGTTTCTGGCCTTCCAATGGCATTCTTCAGAAAAGGCCTCACCGCAGTGGGCAGGCTTTGAAGTTGCGTATCTGTGGGCAGTCGATGCTTGCATGACATTTAATCACTTGACTGAGTAATGATCATTTTCAGGGCTGCATGTGTACCCAGTGATTAAGCCCCATTGTGTTTTAGATTCACGTTTTGGAATGTGCGGACGATAGCATTAGCTAAAGCTAATGACTAACTGAAGTTGTCAGTTTATCCTTGGACAATTAAACGCTGGGCTTATCAATGCTACACCACCTGTGTTGACATGCCCCCCTCTCTGACATTGTTTCAACTGTCGGGATGGATTTAAACGGAAAAAATCGGCATTAGCGTAAGCAGCGCTATGTGTTTAGCATTTTTATCTAATAGACTGTCCATATCAGTATTTCACCTTGAAAAGGCCATTTGCTCCACAGACCAAACACATAAATAATTCTGCCAGCCGCTAAGCTAATGTAACATGCAAAAGACCCCGTGATGCTCCACCCTTCACTCCACCACCACCACCATCACCATCTCTGAGTATTTTAATGTTTTTTTTTTTTCCTAAGTAATTCCATTTAAAAGAAATTACCCTAATCGACTGCTTTTTGTGGTCGGAGTGAATTTCATTTCTTGACAAGAGAGGCAGTAGGACCCCGTCAGAAGATTCTCCAAGCACACGCGCTTTGAACAGCGATAGGATTTCGTGCTTCTCGAGTGTCATTAGCTCTGGGGGCATTTCGTATGCCAGGTAAAGATTAGATAGCGATCGGTACTTTATGGGGGGGACTTTGGGAGGCGTTGGAGGCCCTTTGCTCCTTTTGTATCGAGCAGCCTCTCTTCAGGAGAGAACGGGGCAGAGAGAGAGAGAGAGAGAGAGAAAGAGAGAGAGAGAGGGATAAAAAATATCTAATTTCCTCTGTTTTCACTTCTGAGGTTTATGGAGAACCCAGCTGAGACGCGCCGGTTGTCTCCCTCCACATCTTCCCATTGTAAGCGAGAAGTGGCCCACGCAGACCAACTCCAGTTCATTTGTATAAGCGAACAAAATGAGGGGTTTAAACAGAGGCAATGCTTCACAGTGACAGGGGGCTCACTTAAGACAGCCAAACTTTGTTTTCCTACACACACATTTGACTACATCCTTGACAAACATAAAGACATCTTCCACTTTCAACAGCACTGACGTTCATTAAGACACCAACACGGCCTTCTAGACTTCTAGTCTTGACACAGCTGCCATGGCGACAGCTGAACAACATGAGCTGATGAAAACACAACCCCCCCCCCAACCACTCTTCCTCATCCTATCCACCTCCGACATGCAGTAGAAAGCCGGGGAAGAAAGTGACAGAGTACAGTATTTATTTGAACCCCCAGAAGAGCAGAGGCAATGTGCAGGCCTTTTGTTTTGCCCTGCCTGCTGCCACCCCCCACCCCACACCCCATCCCCCTTCTCCTCTTCCTCCCCCACCCCTCCCTCCTCTCTCGCCTTTAATGGAAGTGCTAGAAGTGGGCGGGCGAGGGAGCAAAGTGGAGCTTGTCCTGACCCAAATGAAAAAGAGCCTCCAGATTGCAGAACGGTCACCTGTCCTCTGAAGAAGGCCGGCCAAAATGTGCTGACACCTACGTTATGTGACTGAACTGGCCCAAGTCTAATTCATCTCTCATCAATTTGTTTTTTTCTTTCTTTCTTTTTTTCTTTTTCTTCTGTTCTTGAGGCTGAGAGTTTCTCACCGCTAAGGGCTAAAGAGAGGAGATTATGATGAGTTATACCTAAATATCTCAGCTTCATTAAAACATATTGCAGAAGGTTTTACCACACAGAAGCGAAGATGACAACATTTTTTCTCAGCGCTGACTTCTGCTGTTATTATGCCCTTGCCGTGTGCTTGAGAAGCACTGAATGGAGGATGAAGTTCAAACAACATCGATATTGTTGGAATAACATGAGCATGTTTACACAGGAGAAGATTCATCTGTGATAGCCTCCATGAAAATTAGGAGCGAACGAAAACAAGTGGAGGAAATTTCTGGAATCCCAGTAGAGATTGCCTTCCCTGATGTATTCTTTTTCCTGTCAGCTCGAGACGTGAAACGAAGCCGGGGAAAATTAACTCCTGATACGGCCACGCTGAATTAGACACAGAAAAAAAAGACACCCAGATACACACACACACACACACACACACATACACACACACACACACAGACTCTCTCTCTCTCTCTTTTTCTCTCTCTCTCTGTCTCTCTCTCCCTCTCACATACACACACTTTTTAAGGATTCCAGCCTTGTCATTTTCAATTTTCTGCTCCTTGGACATGCTTGTATTCAGATTCCAGAACATCTATTCGGCATATCAATCCTAATTAGACAATCTGGGTCCACGAAGGCTGGAAGAGGATCTTATTTGCATAATTTAATCATAAATACTGAGTGATACATATTTCCAACTGCATTTGTACAATTATCTTTTCATCCTTGGGGCAAAAGTATTAATATGATTAGGCAATAATTCTTTCAAAAAAAGACGAAAATAGGGGAGCAACGTGCGAGCACTCCTTTTTAAACTCCAGCTTAGGGCTATATGAAAAATTAATTAATTTCTGAGGAAAATCAATTTCTCTACGTGACCATATTAGACAGAGCCTGGCCGAGGCCTCGGAATCTTAGTCCAATCAGGAAATCTCATCTGTTCTCTTCCAACTTCTGTCACTAACATTTAACATCCTTGTACAAGCACCAGTGATCGCCACCGTGACTCCTAACTGCGCCGTAATGTGGTGGTGGAGAGAGGGGGCGCGTTAGGAGTGGGATGGGGTGGGCTTGGGGGGGGGGGGGATGGGGGGGCTGGTTGTCTAAAGACGTGCCAGGGCTCAAGCGTCCGCCTCAGAAATGGGAGTAGGCCCAAATGCATCAGCTTTTTTTTCTCCTCTCTCCATGGGCAATCGGGTTTCAGGTGCCACTGCATACTTGGTCATTACAGAACCCTTATCTTGTTTAATCTGCTAAACAATTCTGCACAATGGATTGTCCCTTTTCAAAAATGGAGCGCACACACATTCCTAAAACAACTAAGCTGTTTGTTTACAAAAAAAAATCAAGTCTTAGGGTGCATATGATGATTTTGAGAGAGTTCCTGAAATCAAATTATCTTTAAAATGGAAAGTTTTCCAAACATCTTGCCAAAATTGTATTAGGTCATATGTAAACAAGTAATGTGCAGAGTTCATTCAGGTCTGTCTACATGCTGACATACAGGACGTGCTATCGGGCGTCGTTTTTGGGCTTCTTCCATCCAGCATGGGCATGCAAATGAGACAAAATGCTTTCACACCTTCTTTTACACAACATACAAATTAAGAATGCAAGGCGTGCACGCAGACAGCCGTAAAATCCAGCAAAGACATTAACCAACCATCACCAACCGCTGGCCCTGACAACAAACCGGGAAGAAAAAAAAAAACAAAAACTGCAAGCCAATTTTTTCCCCTTTTTTTCCTCCGAGTGCGGAAGCATGGTTACCACTGTATCGCCATGCAGGATCGCTGCAGATTTTTCAAAACCTATGCCGAGGTGTGACTGCAAGAGCGCAGCTGCCTGAAGTGGACCATCTAGTAATCTAGAGCTTGGAAGCAAGGCAGCCTGTACGGTGCAGCAATGATCCTCTGTGTTCACGCCCTGGCTTGGTGACACACGCTGCAGCTACAGCTCATTTGGGCACAGGTGGTTAATCCCATCTCCACATACCCCCTGGACTTCTAATAGGAAACTCACAAAAATATGCATATTGCATACCTTATCTATTGTGTTGTCCACACAAAAAACATCCAAACGAATAAATCCAAACGAAACCGAAACAATCAGGAATATTGCAGAATGTTTTAAAGTCGATTTGTTATTTTTTTTTTAGAAAGTATTTGATTAGATGTATTATTTGAACAATGCTGTCATGCCCCAAATCAACACACACACACACACACACACAGAAAGAGACACCCCGCCCTGTGTCTTTTTTATCCTAATCAGGCATCTGTCACTCTGCTTTTTGAAGTTATTATCACCCTGGCTCCCTCTTGGATGTGGTTGCTGGGTGACGGGTATCTTAGCACCCACTCTGGCTGGGAATGATTTGAATGCGATCCAGAGATTTCCCCCGAGCACCTGTAAACACATCCATGCCTTGTAGAAAACAAATATATCACCAGAGCACCGCAACCAAGAAGAGGGGGAGGAGGAGGAGGAGGAGGAGGAGGAGGCAAGGAGGCAAGGCGATAAAATCTGGCTCACTTAACAGACCCCTACTGAGTGCTAAACAAAATAATTACCATAGTATGCAAATAAATGCAATTTTTACACCAACACCACAAACAAATAAGATGCTGGCCATGTTCTGGTGTAACAGTACACTCCATATGTGGTTGAAAAAAGAAACATACATTCAGTAGAAAAGAACATCTGTAGAAATGAAACACTGGTGTAAATTTCAAAACAACAAACAAGCCCACCTTGTCCTTATTTAATATTATGCAGAAATCACAAGGTGCCACACAGTTCCCATGCCTTCTGATGTGGTCTGTTGGATCTCTCTATTGGATGAATGCCTAACCTTCAGAGGCCCACAATGATTGTCAATTAGCTACCACGTCTCTGACAGAGCTCAGCTCCCTGCCCCTAGCCTAGACGCTACAGGCTGGCTGAGCAGCAAGGGAGAAGCGGCGGCACCACCACCACCACCACTGCATCTCTGCTACACCGCCCCGGTGTTTTAATAACCTCTCCACAAGAGTTCAAGTGTCACCAGACAGTGAACACCACCCCCACCCCACCCTCTTGCTCTCTCTCTCTCTCTCTATTCCAACACACACCCTTCTCCTCCTCCTCCTCCTTCTCGTCTTCTCTGTCCCATATGGAGAAAATGAAAAGGAAAACAAGTGGCTGAAGTATTGCTTCTCCTGGGCCGGTGTCATAACTCCTATGAAAGCAAAAGAGATTACTGCCTCAGTATCTGTTGGAGAGCAGAGGGGGCACATTAATCTGAGCGGAGAGTCCCTCTGTGAAAGCCAGGGAGAATCATGCGCTTCTGCAGCGAGAGGGGGAGAGAGAGAGAGAGAGAGAGAGAGAAAGAAAGGAGAGAAGAAGAAAAGGGAATGGAAAAAAAGAGAGAGAATGAGGCTTCTATCTGAAGTATGCATATGTAGATTTTCTTGGAGGGAGGGAGCGAGGGAAGGGGGGGGGCAGTGCTGGTAGGCGTAAAGTGCTGTCATTCAAAAAATACACCTATTTATAATATCTATTTTTTTCACATCTTCACTCTCTGTGAGAAAGTGACAGACCATAAGGCAGCTCAGAAGAAAGAAAGGAAGAGGTGATATAAGACGCTGATACTTTTATATTCAGACAAATAACGAGTAGTGGTGCAAGGTGTAAAACATGGACCCAAAATAGACTTTTTTCCTCTTGAAAGAGGTGCCAGCAAGGACACAACATAAACAGGAGATAAAGGAAGTGAGGCAGTCATCGACCTGAATAACCATTACATCCAGCACATATCTCCACTATACTCTCACTCTCACCAAGATTACTATTATATATATATAGGCAATAAAAGAGTTTTGACTCAGGCCCACTGACCTTCCCTCTTACTGCATGAAAACAGAAATAGATGTGTTACATCCAGCAGGGTTGTAAATAACGCGTCGCCTCGCGTGATCGTGTAATATCTAGTGCCTACCTTTTGTTCGTTCAAATGATGTAATCCGCCAAATGGGTGTCAGACATGGCGGAGGTGATTGATTTCGAACCCCCACCCCCACCCGACCGTCCCCAACGCCGGCAGTACCAGGTGCTTTCAGGGCCAATTACGGGCCTCTCCACGCGGACAGTAATAGCCCAGCACTTTAGCGTCATTAAGGAAATGTGTGCCACTGCATTATCCCCTAACCCCATTGCTGACCACTGGCGTTCAGCAGTCCGTGAGTTCAATCCACACACTCCATCACCTGAGGGGGTCTCCCCTACTTCCCAACACACACACACACACACACCCACACACATACACACACACACACATGCAAGCGTACACCTCTTCCTCTGGCCCCCGTTTGAGTCGGGCAAAAAGCTCAGGTGCCCGCGCCCCAACACCTCCTTAACCCCTGTCTCTGATGTGCTCTGCGGTGAGCTCTCTGAAGTTTCACCATGCTGCCACCACTGATAAACTCATGTGAGCGCAAGGCAGGAATACGCTGGGCTAACACACGGTTAAGGTGAGCAAGCTCAAACACAGCGGGGCCTCAATGACACAAAACATTCTAATGCTATTAGGAAATATGTAATAATTGCAGGTGATAATGTTGCTGTTGTTTCATTCATTTTTACCAAACCAATTCGGAATTTTGAATTATCTATATAATCCAAATTATCTGTTAAAATCCGTTTTCAGAATATTACAATATGTATGTAAAATGACAATACAAATAGCTTACAAAATGCTTAATCACATTCAGAAACACTAAATAGAGACAGCTGCATGAGTCATTAAATTATACACTTAAGCGTAATTGTTTTTAAAAGCAAACCATTAGCGCAACAGTACGCTAAAAATACACTATCTGTGCACATACTTATCAAGCACACAATTGTGTGTGTGTGTCTGTGTGTGTATGTGTGTCTGTCTATGTGTGTGTCTGTGTGTATATGTGTTTCTGTCTGTCTCTGTGTGTGTGTGTGTGTGTGTGTGTGTGTGTGTGTTGGAGCGACAGAAGGAGAAAAAGATGGATGTGTACACAGGTTTGGTAGTATACAGTGTATGTGTGTGTGTGTGTGTGTCAGATGGGCGCAACTACATTTGTCATAAAAGTGTGCATTTATGCCATATGAGTGTGTCTGTACTTGGTGTAGGCTATTCAATTAAAAAAAATTCAAAACACTCTTTTCAATACTTTAAGAAAATAAAACATTTTAAATTCTGAATTCTTATTCGGGTGTTACTGCACTCCCATTCCGTCTGCACATTCAAATACATGGCCTACTTCACCTACACTCTTTGCATTGTATGGATTTCCATGTCTTTGAAAAACAAAAACACATCCTTCACCTGAACCATTCTGAATCACTGCTTTAAAAGCACTCTTGACCAGATTTAGCATATTCAATTTTGTTAAGCTTTTAATCAAAGGAATAAATAGACAGACCCTTGAAATATTCTATTCATCGTATGACCCTTCAAATGAATAAGTTTTGTCTCTTTAATTAAGGATATCATATTGTGGCTCTGTTCAATAATATTGTATGAATAAATATTGGCTATTAATTATTAGGCAAGAAACTGCTTGCTTCTAGAAAAAAGTTTGACTATTTAAGTATATTTCACTACAGCATAATGCAACCTGTTCACACAAATGTGAAACTCAGTAAACATACTGGGAAATAAAAAATGCAGCATCTTAATTCGCCGTGTACAGGGTGTAACCCATAACTCACTTAACACAAACTACGGGGTCATTATGTTTCCGTCAGGATTTTGTTGCTTCTGCACAACAAGTGTCGCTTTACTAAACTTACAGGTTCTTTCAGGTGTGCCGTGCGTTTTTCTTGTCAAATTTCAGGTTTTAGTGCATCACGCTATACGTTCAAGCCCACTGATAATTTAAAAACCAAGGCGCAAATTAAAACACTTAACGAGCCTGAAATATCTTGTCTGCTATCAGAGTACAAAGTGGTGGTAGGTACAGTATAAAGGGAACATACAGACATCTTGACCACTGCAGTTTAAGCATTTCCATTAACGCTGCTGTTGCTAGTAGGCCTAATGTCTAATGCATGTAACAGGCCAACGATGACAGCCCTTCAATTCCAATGAGCATAACAGATATAAAACGGCAGGCTGGGCTGGCAATCAAGATAAAAGTCATTTACTGTCTATAAGTAATTTTGACAAAATATTCTGCGGTTGTATAGTGATCACTTATCTTACTTTTCTCTTTTCTTTCATTTGTCACAAAAGTATAAAATTGTGTCACATAATAATACAAATGTCTTTAATCCTTTAACGCCTAAACTGAACGTTAGTTGCACAAGTCAAACATGTGGCGTCTCCGCATCCACAAGTCCTGAATGACTCTCAAGGACTCCAACTAACTTTTGTACTCTCTGTACCAACATATAGTATATGCACAGATGAAGCAACCTTTGCGAATATCATACGCTGTCAAAACTACTGAAGACATCCACCTTCTATTACAACGGGCGACCTTTCCGTGTGCGCAGCCTGTTTCCACGCTTAACAAATACAATATTTAGTAACTGACTCAAATGAAAGTATTGTCCTCTCCATTTGCTCGTCTCGACTCGGACTATAGATCCTCAAAAACACAAAAGTAGATATCTATCACTCACCTCGCGTTTGTGCAGTCATTGTAAAGCGTCTCGAAGTCCTTTCTGGAGATGAGTTTGCACCGGTTCACGCCTGGCTGGATGGCCCCGAGTCCCCTCAAAATGCGGACCTGCTCAACATTGCACACTACCGGCGTGATTTCCAGTCTCTTCAGCTTGGTGTAGACCGTGTGCAGTCCTCCAACCAGGTGTTTCAGAAACAGGTCGAAAGCCTGAGGAAGGCAGATGAGCTCGCAGCCGTCCACGGTGAAGGAGGCTACTTTAGCGCCTCTGAGTTCTACCATTTTACACTCATTATTCTGTGGTGTGTTTTCAACAGGCGACGGGGTCGAGTACACAGGCTTGCTGGGCAGAGTGGCGGCGGTCGGGATGCCGGGACTGCTGGTGGTTATCAGCTCCGATCGGAACAGACTCTGTGCAGTTGGGGCCACGGATGGAGACGGTGCAGAAGTTGCCGAGGGCGAAGAGGTTGGAGTTGAAGTTGCGATCGGAGACGGCTGAACCAGCGGGTTCGGTGGGATCAAAGCAGCCGGTACGGCCATGGTCAACCTATGAGAATAAGTTCAAAGTATAAAGACCCAGTATGCTAAAAAGTGAGGTGGTGTCTCAATGAAAAATCCAAGAGGGAGCGTGTTCCGCGGGTAAGTTTACGGAGAAAAAGAAACAGAAAAGGCCGTGGTGGATGAGTCTTAAGCTCAGCGCAGTGGGACAATCATCAAAGATTGAGAGAGAATGACAGGAAGAAAATGAGCTGAAAAGTGCAGCTCGGTCTGTGGATGAGTTGTTGTTGTCACAAGGTACAAAGAGGGAGGAGCCAAAGGACACTGTCAGCCTTTGAAGCATAGACAGCGCACAGTGATACCATGTTACATTCATTGGTTCCACGCACAGAAAAATAGCGTTTTGACTCGCTGTTGCTGTCTAATAACTAACCGACAATTCTAAGAATGAAGATTTTCCAGAATGCAAAATTGACTACCATGGATCAACTTTACGCGTAAACAGACAGCGTGTTATGTTCGCTGAAGTTCAATAACCGTCTCAACCATGCTGCCCTTTAAAAAAAATAAACTAAGGTAATGTGAATATATCATTTTCAAACATATTTCAAATATAACCTTTATGGAACGACATATATAAACGGGTCCAACCATTGCTCACGTAATAACTTTTCACATGGGCTACAAAAATCCTGACAGGTTGTACTGTCGAGGTAATGATTAACCCAATTTAGTCTCTGATCTTATTTAATGTAATATGACCCGCAGATGAATAGCAGAGTTACAAGATTGAGTCATGAGAGAAAATACTTACTGAGTCACTCTATGTTTACTCCATAGAAATGTTTTACCCCCCTCTCGCATTACATCACACAGGTTTAAATAATGTTTTGTCACAGGGGATGAGAGGCGACCTAGGTCCAGCCGAGGTGTTTCTGGACATTGCAAATGCGCGTCTGTAGTCAGTGTTGTGTCCTAACAAGGTTTGACCTTTGTTATTAGTGTGAAGAAGTTTTGCCTTTCATGTGAACCATTACATTTTAGTTTAACTATTTACACATAATCATAGACACAGAATTGTTTTTAAGTTTGTTTATTGTTACTGGTAGATCAAGGGTTTGTGTGTTTGTGTTTGTGTGCGTGTATGTATTTCAGGCTTTTCCGAATGTTTCCTATCATTGCTTGTTTCACAGTGATAAAATAGTTACATGTATTTTTACCGTCATCATTAGCGTGTGATTGAAACATTTGCGAGTAAGCAATAATTTACTCTTTGGCAGGACAGTTGTTTTATATTGACAGTAAAAGCTGATGAGATTGCATAGTAAATCCAAGTTAGTGTCAGATCTACTTTAAGATAAGCAGAATGCCATTTCAGAATTATCATTCAGGCAAAGAGGTAGGCTAGCTTGTAGTGTGAAAATCAATATCTACTTAAAATTCATAGCCAGACAATCCATTTGCCCTTTATGTTGCTAACCTTTGCTTAAATATGCAGCATATTAAGATTTCATTATATACAATGAATGTCACAATAGTTTGAAGACTATTTCTCATGGAAGCACAGGGTTAACTACAAATGATAGTTTTAACTCCTCCCTCCCCTAACAAAAATAACATAAATATAAAAATGAATGAGCAGTTTTAAAGACCCATGCATGCAGAGACAAACATACACACACACACAAACACACACACAGTGCTGATGATTAAACACAAAGCGGTTGCAAACACTGTGGGACATCTATGATGTTTCAGACCCAACAGCTCCTAACAAGCAGGGTGGGCTGGATGAATCAGCCATCCATTATAGCCACAGCCCTGCTATAGAGACACAGCAGGATGTGGCTTGTAGCGTCGTAATACCCTCTTCTGTTCACTCATTGATGTGTTACTGCCTTTAAAAACGCACACAAAAAACACACACATATCCTCATCAGGAGTCTCACACAAAACATGGCAGGATGTTTAGACATCACAAAGAACCTGCTCTAACTGTATCCCTCCAACACGCTCACCCTACAGCATGGGGCCCGCTTTCTGAAACAGCCACCCCTGTGGTGTCGGGAAAAGGTATCTCTCTGCTAGCTGATGGATATGTCAACAATATGCAATAGGATTAGAATGGAGACAGAAAGAGAGAGAGAGAGAGAGAGGAAAAAAAAAACATAATAACATGGAGTGACCTTGAGGAGCTGCATGGTGTTTTTTTTCAGACGACACACAGGACTTGTCTGTCACAGGTAAAGAGGTTAGCGTACGCCGAGCAGATTCTCCCAGCGTTGTTTCTCTGTCTGTTGCAAATCAGTATTAGCCAGGATTACATTGATAGGATTGAGCCGGCGGGGCATGTGGTTTAGTTATGGCATATTTGGTTTTAAAGAGGCAAGACTGATAGACCACACTGAGTTGTAATCTGTCGGGCCAGTAATGAATACAAACAGAAGCGCTGTAAGCTGAATAAATGGCAAAAGCACAGATAGGCTGCCATACGCAGATATGGAAATCATATCGAGGCGGGGAGGGCATTCAGGAGTGGATGCCATGGCGCTGTCTAACAACCTTTTATGTCCCATTACATAGTGTCCGGCAGTGGAGCGGATTGGTGAGCTAGCACTGGTACAGGGGCTGGATCAGAATCTTGCCAATGACCCCTAGTTTTCTGCAGACTGGCCTACAGCTGTGTGTGAAAGGCACACTGGTTCTGCCCAGCAGGGATCACACTTGATTTCCTTAGTGCTTGATGTCAACAGTCATGACACAGTAACCGCTGACAACCCATGGATTTATGACACATCTGCCTTATTGACAACTGGCACCTGTAATTACAGCAACAATAGAACTCATGACTACACAATGTGGTAGTGTGCCCCTGTTTTAAATCATTAGAGTGGCCCACACTGTAATGTTTTGATTCTTTTGTGTGTTTGGAGACTGTGTATTTGGTGAAAGTTTCCTTTTTGTGTGTGTGTGTGTGTTGTTTCTCTTTTTTTTAATGCAGTGCAGTAGGCTGCAAAGCTGTGTCAAGGATTTGTGTAAGGACTCGGCCAGGAATTGTAACGTGGGGAAGGTCAGAGGAAATCATGAGAAATGTTCCTCTTCCTTGTTTTGGAGCAAAGCAACAATGACTCGACCCTTTGAGGTCTGCCCTACATGCACGAGCACACTGGTCATTGTGTTCCACTGATCTTTAGGATTTATCGTTGGGTGGTGGTGAGAGGGGTGTTGGTAGGAGGCCGTTTAAAAACAAGATAAAAACTCAACTCTGCTGCCCTAAGCTTGAGAAAACCAGTTTGACTGTTGCACAGCTCAACTATGTGCAAGTCCCGCACACACAAGCTCTTTTCCAGCCTAAGTCATCATTGCTCTAGTTTGCAAATGGAATGTGAGGCCTATTCATGTTTCGTGTGATGAAGCATTTTGCCATTCCTATAACACCGATGTACGTACAAGTAGAATTGTAAAAGCTTTTCTTTTGCACAGTAAAAATGAGTTTATACTTTATGCAAATATGTCAAAATATATATCTGAAATAGGCCTACATGCTTGGCAGAAACAAAGTCAGCTGAAGTGTGTGTGTGTGTGTTGCTGTGTCGTCTCCTCATTTTGTCATGACAGGACCTATTGCGTGAGTGTGACATGACTGGGTAAAATCACTTGAGCTCACCACAAGCCAGCCTTCTCGTCAGATCATCTACACACCACACACACACACACACACACTCACTCACAGCAGACACATGCCTGGCATTGCAGAGCTGCCTGTTCTAGCTACACGAGTTCTGCCACACACACACACACACACACACACACAGTTCTGCCACACACACACACACACACGTATACAAGTACACACACACACACACACACACACGTGTACACTTATATTCAAACACAAACATTCATACATATATACACACATACTGTACACATACAGTGTACACACATACACACACACACACACACACACTTCTCAACTGCACCCATACACATACTCACAGACACACACACTCACACACGTGTACACTTATAGTCATACACAAATATTAATATATATATATACACACATACTATACAAATACAGTATGTACACATCAGCATAGCTCAGCTGCACATACTCACTCTCTCTCACACACACACAAAACTACATGCACACACACGCTCACTCTGTCTCTCTCTCTCACACACACACACACACACACACACACAAAACTACATGCACACACGTGTGCACTTACATTCATACACAAATATTAATACAGTATACACACATGCTGTATCACAGACACAGACTCACTCACACACATACTCTCGCTCTCTCGCTCTCTCTCTCTCTTTCTCTCTCTCTCACACACACGCACACACACACACACATAAACCTACATGCACACACACACACACACGCAAATACTAATGAAAGTGCAAGTGAAAAATGACAAGGAATAGGAAAAAACTTTCAAATGAATAATGAGTGTAATTATAATGATTCTGTTATCAAGTAATTGCACTATTATCAAGGCCTGGAAAAGTTGGACCTGTGATGCAAAACAAAAGAAAAGGCATTAAATGGTGTTTATATCTGAAATTACTCACTAAAATTCTGTGCGAGTTTGTTAAGACTGAAGCAATGTTATATAACAAAGATGTAACAAGAGTCATCATGTTAGCCACCTTCATTGGCTATGATTTAATGTTAAGGCCACTTTAGCCAAGTGCAGATGAGGGACTAACAGTGAAATTGCACTAATCCTTCCAACCAGACACAGATGTGGTGGACAAACACACAGAGACAGACAGACAAACACAAACACAGAGGCAAAGAGAGAAACACACACATACACATACACAGAGAGGAGAGAGAGAGAGAGAGAGAGAAACACACACATACACATACAGAGAGAGAGAGAGAGAGAGAGAGAGAGAGACTGAATACAGATCAATATGTAGGTGAGCAACAGTAGAAAAACAATAACCTCTGCAAACAGACCACACAGAGAAGTCGTAGCTGTTTGTTTACAGAAAAGGTACCACAGCCTCTGTTTTAGTGTCATCTTGCATGGGTGTAATGCGGTGTGTAGAACCGTGTGGTTGAGATTGGTGTAGCTTTGGCCATGTCAGCCACAGTATTATTCACCCCTGCTGGATAGGAAGCCTCCTCTTTGAAAGCCATACATACACACACATACATACATACATTCATACATACATACATACATACATATGCCATATGTGTATAAAATTAACTCCTGTTCTAAGTCCCTTCAAAATATTTAACTGTCTTGCTGTTTTCTTTTTTGTCTTACAACTTCTTTTCTCTGAACGGTGTCCCGTTTACCAAAAGCAAATAAATGTGTGATGTATATGTGAGGTTAAGGGTACATGACAGACTTGTGTGTCTCATAAAGAAAGTAACTTCAAACAGTACATGACTACCTTTCAACTGACAGCAGCAAGGTACAGTGTACAGAAGTAGAGCTTAAAAGTGAGTGTATGGCTGTATGATCAATGACACTGGATATTTTTTGATGTAATAATTTATTCACCCTATTTGGCTCTGATAAAACAATGTTGAAAAGCAATTTAAATGAAATTCATTTAAATGTCAATTCGCATGGTTAGGACTTTTCTATAATTGGCTATTTAATTAAAATAATTTTCATAGTCATTAATACAGCTTGCAACTTGTAGTGCACTGACATATTTTAATTACATGGTATTAACAAAATTGATATGCTTTAGAAGGCACAGTGAATAAGAAATAATTAGAGAAATCATATATCATCCCCTTATGGACACTAAGTGTATCTCAATATAATTGATGCACTTTGGAAAAAAGGGGAGAGATAAATAACTTTAATTGTATGGAGTTGGTGTGTACTCAGTTTTGAATAAAAAATGTTACCAACTTTGCATTGCATTTGAGGTGCGATTCATCATGATTGGAACACTGTGAGCACAGTCTATGCCATATTCATGATTATATGTCACTCGAGTGTGTGTGTGTGTGTGTGTGTGTGTGCGGGCGAGTGCATGAATGTGTGTCTGTGTGTATATTTTTTAAGCACATTCTGAAATGCTTTCATTAATCATGCGAGTACTTTTATTTAGTGAGGGAAAAACAAGAAGGAGCTGTGTCTTTAAAATAACACACTCACACACACACTCACACACACACACACACACACACACACACACACGGGTAGGGAATCTTAAAATAAAACACTTATTGATCTTGAATATTTGTCTCCTCAAGGTTGCATGGCATTGACCCTGTCCCTTCCGGAGATGCACCAGCCCCCCACTCCTCTGTACACAGCAGATGCTAGTGAAGGGCAGATGTCAGACCAACAGCACCCAACACATACTCTCTCTCTCACACAAACGTACACACACACACACACACACACACACATACAGAGAGTCATACCAGCACACATTTTCCCCCACTGGATGAGCTCCTGTTGAGGCCAGAGAGAGACAGAGACAGACAGAGTGATATTACGGAGGGGGGTATGACTATGACTTGGGCTTTCCAGGCCTGGAGCCCTGCACCCCTCCAACACATCAAGCCCATCTCCAGTCTGGCCTCCAAAGTTGCCCTAGCCTGCAGGGAGCAGCACAGTACATGCTGTAAAATCTGTAAAATAAACGCACGCCTCTACTCTAGCCGAGCAAAAACTACAGCCAGCATCACATCATCACTGAAGTGTCTGCATGAGTGTGTGTGTGTGTGTGTGTTTGTGTGGAGTTGTCCTCTTAAAGTCTTTCAACTTACTACCTCTCAGTATCACACATCAGTGTGTACATCTATCTATATTTTACGAGTGCACTTTTGTGAGTGTCATTACTCAGACAGTGAATACTAATGATCTATTTTTTCTGCTGTTTTGCATTTCTAAAAAAAAAAAACTCTCTGTTTTTCTGTGTTTACAGAGCCATATTAACACGCTGTGAGGTTGTAAGCTGAAGGAATCTGCCAAACTGAGGTCAGGCTGTGTGCAAATATTTAACTTCAAAGGTATTCGTCTTGCAGTGAGACCATTTATTTTGAGGTGTTTTTTTTTTTCCTCTTTGAGAGACTTGACCTATGTTTGACTTTAGGAGTAACCCTCTCGGCTGACACTGCTAAGACCCAAGATGCGTAGAAGTAACATTAGACCAACTCTCCCACCGCCACAACACAACCACCCACCGATCATCCGACTCCTTTAGCGTTAAATCAAACAAACACATTGGCCTCTCTCTCTTCCTGCCTGAGACGTGAGCCGTGGATGTGGTTTATGCATTACCTTTGTAGGGGTGGAAACGCCGGGTGACAGAGATTCATGTAAATGTGTGCTCACCCTTAAAACACACCTACAAATCTCTCTCAGTCATTCGCCTCGAGCCCAGAATCCCAAAGAGCGTGTCTGTTGGAGCTGAGCTTAGTGAAACGTCCGGTCCGCTATGTAAAATACTACTCCTCTGGTGGTGCACAGTAAGTCTTAGACAGTGAGCTAATTTTCCTTTCCACGGATGCCAAAGCTGATAGGCCCATAATAAAAGTCAAGTGAGGCGGGCCACTCCCCTGTGCCTCGCTTGTAATATTTTCACAGCTTTTAAAATCAGGGGAGAGATTTGTTAGATACGCAGATTGCGAGGTAAACCTGCATCAACAGCTGTAATTACCGAGCTATCGACAGCCTCGCTTGCACCCGTTCGGCAACAGCCACAGTGATTAAAATGAATCCCAATCGACTTCTCCATTAAATTGCTGGCACAGCCGATCTTTTGACCTTTCCTCATTGATCGCACATAACAATCACAATTCAATTGTAATGCAAAGAGAACATTTGTTATAATGTACATGAGATGCATGAAGCATTTCCTCCGTGCAAAAGGGTAATCAATGAGGTTACTTCAAATGGAAGGAGCATAAAGAGCCAGGCCTGCCTAATTCATTGAGTCCACAATGTATAGCGAATCCAATAATGTGTACTTAAACATTCTGATTTCTTCTCAGCGGCTCAATACAGTCGGTGGGAGCTTTCCACCTGGGTTTCATGGGTTTTGACCTACAGGCCATGGTTTCTCCATGGGTGTGTATGATGAGGACCATGCCTGCAAGAGTAACCCGTATAGTTTCTTGCCAAATAGAAAAGCCAAAAAATGCATATTGTATGTGTGTGTGTGTGTGTGTGTGTGTGTGTGTGTGTGTGGTTGTTTTTACTCTTTGACAAAGTGCTGTGTTATTTTAAGAGCTTCTCATTTCCTGGATCCAAGCAGCATACAGCAGTGTCTGTAGGGACTAGTGAGAAATGCACTAAGGATGAGACAGATGGATGGATAGATCTGTGAGGCATCAATGCAATTACAGCAAATGAGATAGTAATTCTTATTTCTGATACCTACCTAGCAGGAATAAATTCCCACAGCATGTGACAATGTTGTCCTCTAAAACAAGTACAGTGACTTACACAATTCTGAGTGACATCTCTTAAGGATTTCAGAATCAAAAGCGTACATTACATAGGCATTAACAAGATTAAAGAGCTCAGTGGTGGTCCTGGTAGTGACAGTTTATCTCATGGAGAAGTTGCAGCGTATTAATTAACTGAGCAAGTCTGGTGGTAAAATCTTGCTAAAGCTTTTGTCCTCTCTCGCTCTCTCTCTCGCTCTCTTTCTTTTTGTCTCTCTCTCTCTCTCTCTCTACATGGATATAGTTTCAGAGTCTAGTGGAAATCAAAAGGACTGATCTGCTCCACCAGCAGTTGTGATCCATGGGAATGAAGCTGTGTTTGCTGTACTCAAAGGCAATTGTCTCAGGGAACTCTGCTGATGACAGATTCAATTCCATTTAGTAAATGTTTAATAAGTGTTGGACAAACACAAAAAGCTATCTTGCCCGCATTCAGAAAACAAAGGGAAATGTTAATTGCTTTAATCATTCTGAGCTTTTGACGTTGTTATTGGCTTTAAAAATAGCAGTTAACAGTAACTGTCTTGTAAAGGAAATTGAACCACATTTGCAAAACGATCCACAATTAAGATATGAACACCAGAGCACCGGTAAGTTGGAACGCCAGTGTTGTGTCTAGGAAGACCAGTCAATGCCGCACAAAGCTGTTTAATTAGCTGAAAGGCCCAAAGAAAACAGTCTTCCTAATATGTATCGCTTTAATCAAATTTAAAACGATTGTATCCCTTTTGAAGGTACTTCAACACGGATATGTAAATTAGCAGATATGAGAGTCGGAAAAATAAAGATGTTTTTTTTTCACCCTCTCTCTCTCTTTCACTTTAGATGAAATTGCACTTCTTGAAACATCAGGAAACACTGCTGTTTCTTCAGCCTAGAGAATAAATTTCCTGCCAGCATGTATGCTTGAGATCTTGTTAATGCATTTCAACACAAAAAAAACAAGGGCACCGTTTAATCTGCAGCGAACAGGAAATGAAGCCTTTCCTGTCTTATTTACCGCACGTACTTAAGAAGTGTTCCTGTACAATTAGAATTGTTAATAGATTTAGAAACAAAAGGACTTTGAAGGTGGGAAACTGCTGACTTTATATCACATGGGGCTGTGGAGGGGCGTGAGGGGGGTGGGGGGTGAAAAAAGGAGCTGCAATTAATGTTCTTTCCTGTTATATGCAGCCATGAAGTCTTGGTTCCCACTCATTACAAATGCTACGGACAACGTAAATCAGGAACAGTAAAAAATTTCATTGCTACATCACTAAATTATGCTCGGGGATGCTTGGCGCATTGATTGTGTTGAAATGTTGTGATTTTACATTACTCTCATTAAATGCATGCAGACTTCTTTTTTTACAATCCATAAACAGATCTCAAATAAAAGTTAATAAATGTCAGCATTTGCATTCGAAAAAAACATCTTGCCCCGTTTTTGCAAATATCAATCCATGAACCTTTCAACGTTTCGTCAAACAAAATGCTAATTGTACCTTTAGGAATTTAGGAGACAGTGACAAGAAATGTGATGCTCTGTCCTTCTCAGTAGAGGGAGGCTGCACACAGGCCGTTAGTGCCGAACAAAGCCAACACAGAGAGAGTACATTGTACTGTCAGAGGAATAGTCAGTGCTCACCAGAACATCCATCCATCCTCTGGCCTCTCCCCTCCTCTGGTCGAAATAAACATAGCAAATGCTTAACCAAAGCTTTTTGTGGTCAGCTACACAACTCTTGATTATTCAGCTTTCCTTTCCCTTGTCTGTGGTTGAGAAATGAAAATAATTGGACATATTCACCGTAATCATTAACAGTTCGGTTTCAAATTAGGCTTAAGGTTAGAACCAAGGTTAGATTTAGCGTTAGGATGCAGAATATGAGATGTCATTACACACTGATCATTAGTTGTAATGACGATGTAACAAGGGCTATACAACTAAAAACTGCAGTAGCAAAGTTGTGTTAGTGTTACTATGAGAATCACAGATTTAACGTTGCTATCTCCAGCGATGCTACTCTGCTCTCCTCTCCGTCCCTGGTTTTTAGTGCGCACAGCTAATTTACCCCAGCTGAATTAACACTACAAAAGTGCTTACACGCTTCTTTCAGTCTTATTTACTTGGAATTGATTTTAACACTTTACCAGAATCCAAAATGAGGGCTTATGCAAGGCAGGCCTAGCACACATACATATGAGTCTTCTGAGAACCCATCAGCGATACTCAGCACACTCCAAAGACAAGCCACCGAGCCCCCAGCCCTGCCTCCTTCAAAACACATGCACAAGCACTCACACACGCACACACACACACACACACACACACACACACACACACAACATGCACCCACATAAGCAAAACACAAATAAACACACACACACACACACACACACACTCACCAACATCACTGGGGTATCTTAACCACACTACCATGCTCAACAGCATATTTATGAGTGATCAGACATGTCGTTCTTCAAAGGTCCTTAGGAGGAGCTTAATGCAGCTGTTTCACTCTTCCCTTCCCCTCACTAATTCCTCTTCTGTCTGTAGCATTTGTCCCCTGCGATAAATATGATGTAGCCCTGACTCCTCTATGCTCTTGGAATTTAGCTGCACGGATTTACGAGTTAAATGGCATAAACAAATGTAGAGTGCGAGTCAAACTGAGCTATCTAATTTGTGTACTCAATAATAAAGCCCACTTCTAATTGCTTAAATGTTAATTATTTTATTTTCCTCCAGAATCCGCAAACGTGAGGATTTAGCGATTAACAAGATGCCTCTCCTCCACAGATAAAACTGATCCAACAAATGTAAGATGTCTCTGGACACATGTTAATGAGAATCTGTATTTACTTGAGATTTAACTGGCGGAATCAGAACAAGCAAGAGTATCGAATATGTCAATGACAGACTGATTGTGACCCAACAGTGGAATTAGCTCGATGAAGGGATTTAGTTATTAGAAGCACCAACAGAGGATTTCTACTGTCCACACCGAGGCTGGTTTGTTGGTGTGTGTTGAAGTTCCCTCACTGACTTTCAACTGCGCCGAGCAACAGTGACCTCTACAGGGATTTGTGATTACATCAATCTATGACATGATGCGTGCAGCTGGGCTAAGAATAGAGCTCCATATACAAGCATACAAGGATGTAAGGAAATTTTATGGTCACATGCATACTAAACCTGTACCCAACTGAAACTGAGAGAGGCTCTTTGCATATATCAGCTTGTCAACCTAACTTGACAAATTGCATATTGCTTGTGTTTGATGTGTGTTCCTTGAGTCCTTTAAGGACACATTAGGAGTAATCACATTCTCTCTCACATGATCACTTCTATCCACTAACATTGAGAAGTAATTCAGTGGGTGGAGGCATTAATACATGATTATGGGCTTGAAATAATCCCTGGAGAATGTGTGTGTGTGTGTGTGTGTGTGTGTGTGTGTGTGTGTGGTTGAGGTTGTCCAGGTAGATATAATAGGATATTTAGATGCCCATGCCAACACACCTGACCCTGCTCCTCCTTTCATCACCCCCCTCTCTCATGCTCTCTCTCTCTCTTCCTCTCTCTCCCTCTCTCTCTTTCTCTCTCTCTCTCTCTGTCTCCTTGTCACCCTCTTCCTCTTTCATTTTTTTTTCTCTTCCGAACTAACAAGAAGCAGACAAAGAATCCTGTCTTTGTTGTTGCACATAAAAAGCAAAAGAGGAAAACGTGGAAAATGAAGAAGAACTGGAAGAATGCGACTACACGGGGTTGGTGCCAAGCAACGGCAGGGCAAAGCCAACTGGCCCAGCGCAGACTCCAGAACGGAGCGGAGGAGAAGGAATGAACGATAGAGAGATAAGGGCTCAAAAATGCACAAGGGAGCAGACCAAACAGGAAGAACTGGGAAATGGGGCAAGCACGTGCAGGGGGGAGGGGGTGGGTGCAGGGGTTGGGGTTGGGGGTGGGGGGTGGTTGGGGGGGGTACTGTCTGGGCAGAGTGGCAAGAGCACGTATAGTGGGTACACACGTTGCACACGTCGGCCTTCGCGCCCGAGAAGGAGGAGGAAGAAACAGCGCGCACACAAACACAGATACAGCTTTTCGGACACAATGGGTTTTCAAATTCAACTGGCAGCTGCTGTACAGCAACAAACGACATTGCAGGGTCCTTCTCCAGAATGCATGGATTAGACATTCCTGCTTTTAGAAGTGTGTATTGCAGAGCGGTCCAGTGTAAATGTAGCATATTTACAACAGAAAGGCCCCAGCCTAGGTACAATATAGGCCCACAAAGCACATCCTCTGGACCATATAAAATCAGTTACCTATTCAGAGCTGAACCCAAATCCACAGACATTCAGCACTTGTTTTTTTCTTTCTTTTTTTCATCTCTCTCTCTTCCCCCCTCTTCCTTTCTTTTTTGTATAGACAAGCAGACACAGACTATGTTGTGCCTCTCTTTCTTTCCCCCTCTCTCTCTAACTCTCTCTCTCTGTTGCCTGGTTCTCCTCCTTTATGTATTCAAATTCAGTTCAGCAGCATAAAATCCTCCCAAGGGCCATCATTGTGCTCCTGCTTGTCCCCTGGGCTCTCCATCACGCCGCTACATCTCCTCATCCGCACAATTGCAACACCCCGAAGATGAAGCCAGGCGAAGCTCTCTTCTCCACCCCCACCTCCACACCCTACCTCTTTCTAAATGGCCACATGCAATTTGAAGAAGATTAATTAAAATGCCTTTAAAGCCACTGCTGATTGTGTGAGATTCTCTCTCAAAGACGTGGTAAATTATTCCACTTTTCTTCAAAAAAAGAAAAAGAAAGAGAGAGAGAGAGGAGTGTGTGTGTGTGTGTGTGGGGGGGGATAACTAACTGTGGGCCCGAAACAAATAGCCTGAATAGCCTTTCACTGATTTTACCCTTGGAATAATAAACATCTGTTAGATTATTATGTGCAAGATGAAAGGAAACATGCTTTCGCTCGCTTTGTTTTATTGAATCTAGCCAAACGAGGGGACGGGCGCATTTTGCACCAATGGTTGATTTACAATTGCAGTGTTACAAGTGTGGCGAACAGCGGCGAACTGCCCGTTTCATAATAATGACTCCCCGATCCCGAACGCTTCAAAAGACGCAAGGTCTGCTCCGGTGAACTTGAATGTGCGATCTCTGATGCAGAAAGCGAGCGTAAGGCCAACTGTCTGCTGCCGAAGGCCCCTCTGATAGAATGCAAAAAGCCTACAGGGCCTTTCCCCCCATGCCTTGTCCCCCACCAAACACACACACACACACACACACACACACACACACACACACACCACCTCTATCATACAAACTCACAGGGGCAAGCAAGTCTGACAAGAACAAATGTGGCAAAACCACAGTATCCCAGAGTGGGTGACCACTGAATTAACCCCGTTTTAGGGGTGTCTGTCTGGCTTACTGGCTTTGTCAACAGCACACTCGTAGAAATAAATAAAGAAATGCATAGAAAGACACACGTGTTTGTATGCAATAGGATGTTTTGTAAGAAATACGCAGCATATTATCTGCTGACTGTATGAGGTGACAACCACTAACATACTAACATTTTTTCCAAAAGTGCTTCTCGTGTATGTGGTGTGGCATTGTCGTCTGTGTCCACAGATGGCTTGACCTTGAGGAGAGCAGGGTACTCTGGCCTCCAGCTCTCTAATGTCGCCATCACTTCAGATATGAAATATGAAGTCACACTACTGCACCACATCAGATCACGAGACAGTTAGTCCTTTTTTTTTTTTCTTCTGCTGTGAATGACAAACACTGTTCCCCATCTCGCACAGAACAGCTGTGTGATCCTCACTTTCAGGGACAGAGCTTAAGTACTTTCCTGCACAAGTGCTTTGTCATAATGTATACATCGTGCTGAAGTCTTATTTACCCAAAAGCTGTGATGTGATGCGACTCAAAATAAGCTCAGTGGTGCCAGGTTTTTACCCCCTTTACAAAACTCTCCCCCAGGACGCCCAGCGACTTAGAGTGTAAGAGGGTGTGTAAATTCCCCCCCCCCCTCTCTCTCACTCCTCTCTCAGCAGCGCTAGCTCCTGCACTCTGATCTCCTCCGCGCCCCGAAAATGAAGCGCAGCAGCTTGGGCTGCAGAGGCCCTGATGAGCGGGTTCCGCGCAGAATTCCCCGGTGCACCACGGAATAGATAATGCTCCCTCTTTTACGTTCTTTTCATTCTCTCAGAAAAGAGAGAGAGGAGAGAATGCATCAGAGGGCAAATATTAATTCTCCCTGCTATACAGCAAAGCTGGAGGGAGTGGTATTGTGGGGGTGGGGGGGGCAGTGGTTGCAGGGGGGTTACTATGCATGAAGGATACCGTGATGTGTTCTTCAATGATTAAGGCACACATAAAGGATTCCACATAGCTCTTTGAACTCTGGCTGGAGTTTTTTTTTTCCTCTCTCTCTCTCTCTTCTTTTTTCTTTGTCTTTTTTTCCCCCATCTGACTTTCTTTTTCTTTTTCTTTTTTTTTGTATGCCTGAGCATATTCAACTTTATTCCTCTCGCCCTGCTGGAGGCTGATCCTAAAAGACAACATTAATGAAACAGCATAACAGGTAAAGACAACGGGATTAGTGGCGTCTAAACAAGGCCGTGGATCTCCATCTGGGCTGGCAGGTGCTGGAGAGACACTTCTGTCCACACACACATACACACACACTCACACCACCATATACCCTTCCAGTCCCCCCCCTCCTCTCCACCATTCCCACCTCACCCTGGCCATGAATCTTCTTTAAAGAACTGCCGATAGATTTGATTGCCTGATGCCCGATTCCCCCAACGCCATAAAGATGCACGTGTGAAGAATCGCATCAAGGAATGACATTGACAGAGGAACTGCTGACTCGGTCCGCTGTTTGTCTTTTGATGTGGGAGATCAAATCGATGTACATGCTCTCACAGAACAATGTGCACAGGGTTGGTTGGGGGGGGGCTGGGGGGTGCTGTAAGAACAGAGGGTGGAGGGGAGGGGGGGGGATTAGAAATCAGGAACTCCTTCAGGGCTGAAGGTGGTTGCTTGCTTGCTCGCTCTAAATCATTAGTGTTTATGTCTGCGTTTCAAAATAATCGGGATTTACCGCTTCAGGTTCGCTGAGAGCCCAGAAGGATTGTTTTTTTTTTAACCTCTCTATTTTTTTCTCTTTTCCCCTCACGTAGGAGTAAGAGACTCTCTTCACAGTCTTAATTACAAACTCACTGCACGCATTAACATTAAAACATTAGCTGCCGTGCGAGCATTTCAAAGATTAAGTGCTTCAAAAAAGTCACCCGGGGGGAAGAAATATGGACAAGGAGCTGCATAGTTACACCACACTTGCAGGCCCTGAGATTAATGCTGCATCCGCCCGGCCTGGCTGGGGTGGCAACTTTTTGCACACGTGTGTCCGCAGGGCCAAAGTTGAAACTGAAGTAGAAACGAGGAGAATTTGTGGTGAAATATTTCTTCTCTCCTCCATCTTGAACTCGCACATCTTCTGCATCATTACAGAAGTGACAAACACAGTTTGTGTGATGTGACAAGAACATTGCTCCAGTTTATCCCACTGGATGTCTCAGTGTATGTCTGTATTAAAATTGTGCAGGAGCGACTTTGCGATTCAAGTGGGGTACAGTGCCTTTCCACTGCATTTGAATTCATAGGGCTTGCTTGTAACTTCACGCTAATGATCAAAGTTGAGGGGGGAGAAATCTCCAGAGTGTAAGTTATGAAGATGAGATGAGGAGAGAAAGAGAGAGAAAGAGGGAGAAAGAGAAAGAGAAAGAAAGAAAGAGAGAGGGAGGGGAGAGAAAAAATGCTTTGCAACTGTGCTTTGAACACTTTTACACTTTCCAATAAGCTTTGTTTTTTAATTGGCTGAAATTAATCTTAGGGATGTAGATGCCTGATTTGCATTCATTAAAACTCAACCAAAGAAGTCATGCTTAATTCCAATCAAATTTGCTTAATTATGCATGGCGAGAGATTCCCAAATGAGCTGAGAATTTTTGTTAGCTTTTTTTTCCCTCCCTTCTCCTTTTTTTGCACCGGTTCCTATAGCAAATAAAATGTAATAAAGCTGTCTTTTTGTGTTTTACTGAATGCTGAAGAGCGGAGAGAGGGAGCACCTTGAGCCTTTGTCAAAAAACAACGCCACGGCTAAAGCAATTACAGGAATCTGCATTTTTCATTGTTAATTGTGGATGTCAGCATCATTAATTTTAATTTTCGGCACGCAATAAAATTAGGAATACTTTGTGCTGATGTTTTAAATCACGCCAGTGAAGGGGACGCATAATGCAACTTAAATTTCAAGAAAGATATTGATTGGGGTGGATCTGCTTTTTTCCCTATGAATGCTAAATAGGCTGATGCAGAGATAGAGCTTAAGACATCACTTTAACTTGCTAATGTTAAGCTCGGAGAGGAAAAAAGGCAGAGACAGTTTCACCAAAGTCAAGATATATCAGCAGTCAGAAAATGAAAAAAAGGGCCTCATAAGATATAATCATCACTGTGTTATACTACTCGCTCTGCCACTGCTCTGATAGACGGTTGCATCATTGGTTTCCAGCTGTGCAGAAACTTGTATTCAGAAGCATGGATGGGATTGCTTCAGCGCAGATAAAACAGTTTGAGAGTCTGTTGGAAATAAAGAAATATATATTTATATACTGTATGTGTCAGCGCTCCTGCAGTGTGGGAAAAATGGGCCCAAAAGGCAATGGAACAGCTGTGGTTTTATAAAAACAGACCTTCAGCGGTGCATTCACTATCGCTATTGTTAGCCACAGATTGTCACTCACATTCTCTTTCATTTGGACTAACCATCCACTGTGGCAGCCTCATTTGTCTACCTTTTCTCTCTCACTTCGTTGTTGTTTTTCTCCCTTTAAAATGCGGAAGGCTGTGTCATATTTTATTTTGTTATATGTAAACAGCAAGTCCAATCATATTACTTGTGTTTCCCTCTGTATATGCAGTGGGCTTTCACTGCTTAACCAGCAAATGATTTAAGTTGTCTCTATTGTGTTCATGGACAACACAATGTGCTTGCACCAACACGATTTGATTAATAGCCTCTTTTCTACTTTGGTGTACAGGATACATCCAGCAGCAGAGGGCTTTGGTGCATTGTAGTTTGAAAACAAAGGAAGAATAAAATTGATCTTTCTGGAAACAAAAATCAATGAATGGTTATTTCCTGTTTCATGCATGTTAGTCCAACTGACCAGCTCAATCCTTGATCTTTCTCTGTCTCTGCTCTCTGCGGGGACTCTGACGTCTTCTGAGTGCTATGCAAACTTTGAATAGTTGCAGACTTTTTCCGTTTGCCTCTGAGCAATACTGTTTAATATTACAACAGCAAAGACAGAGAGACAGACTGTCAGATGGATGAATGGATGGATGGAAGGATGAACTGACAGGAAGTTACACTGACAGACAGATAATTAGGCACACACACACACAAAAACACACACACACACAGTGCCTTTTGTACATACTGATACATGATGCCCCACCACCAGAACCACCACTGCGCACAAGCTCCTATTGTACGTGCTGAATACCCATCCGCACACACACACACACGCGCGCACACACATACACACACACGCACACACACACACACACACACATACATATAGGCATACATATAGGCATACATGCAAGCATAAGCAAATGTACAGGAAGGTAAATAGACAGACAGAGAGACAGACAATTCGTTCCCAAAGGGGAAATGAGAGCAAACTGAAACATGTCCAACTGCACTGACATCTCTGTTGTGTTTATCTGCCAAATGTATCCTTGTTGTGGGTGAAACTTGTGTTGGTGTGTTCAGTGGGTTCCTGGGAGCTCTAATCACAGGGGGCTTAAGCCTTCCACCCGCTGCCACTGATTTACATCCACACAAACCTGCCTGTACCTGTAGTACATACAAGACTATAATTTCTCGGTCGTGATTGTGTTGCCATCACAAAAGCTTCTCTCCCATTTCGATTGTTTCGGCTCGGGCGGTTGGACGGGAGCCCGTGCGGCTTTTATTGCTTCTCGCGGGCCCAGTACTATCAGCGCGGCTCTCGTCTTCCTGCCTTTTTTCCTGTCAAACATCGAGACAAGTCACTCCGGCTCAACAATGAAGGGTGATTTCATTTTTTTTTTTACTTTATCACGCGGACGCTAAGTGCTAAACCAGCTGCTGCGACTTTGATCCAATCTGCTTCCTGAGCGCCACTTCCCCAAACTCCAGGCGCGCACAGGCAGGACGGCAGGCAGGCATGCATGTAAACAGAGGAGGAGAAGGAGGAGGAGGAGGAGGAGGAGGAGGAGGAGGCGAGGCTCGAGAGTGTGCGGATCGGCCCGCTCGGCCGTCCGTCCGTCGACCAGCCATCCGTCCGCTCGGATTCCCAAAAATATGTTTCGAGAAGAATAATTGTTGTGGCCTCGCGGTCCCTGTCCCCATGGGCCCAGAGAAGACTAAGGAGCCTGCACACACACACACACACACACACACACACACACACAGAGCACATGGTCCGGCATGCGCGCTGCTTCTCTGAAACAAAAGCAGGACGGGTGCGAGAGCTGCAGAGCAGTAATTAAGTCCAGCGGCGAACATGTCAAGAGGAAACTGGAAGGACGCCCGTTTCTGTGCTCACCACTGGTAGCCGATTAAAATACAGCACGTTCTTCGGGGGCGAAGGGGGAATGCCTTTTTTTCCCTAATTCCCAAGATTGTCCATCATTCCCTAAAGGTCACTGCATGGCCACCACTTGTATTGTTTCACTCTTACAGACTCATGAATGCCCCTGACATTTTTCTCCCCCTATAAATGCTCTTTAACCTCCAAGGAGAACATTTCCCCCCTCGATTGACTTTGTTTGCATCAACAATGCTGGGATATGTGTGTGTGTGTGTGTGTGTGTGTGTGTGTGTGTGTGTGTGTGTGTGTCGGGGTGGGGGGGGTATACCATACTGCTTTAAAAAAAACCTTGAGATTAATTCAGCAATCCCACGCATCACACTCTGAATAATTCATTCAGATTAGGGCCAGATAAAAATGATCAGTGTGGAAATGAATAGCATTCGCCAAGTGAGTCCCATGTCCTCTCGGCACCGTGTTTTTGGGGGACTATAGTGGGGAGTGGGTTAAAAATATAGCATGGGATGATTCATTTGTGGGACTCCGCCAGCTGAATTTGATGGATCATTCATAAAAGCACCACTGCTAATCTTACGCTTCCCACCCCACCTCTTTTTTTTTTAGGTTATTCACAGATCAGTGAGTTTTCCGGGTAATCCAGATTTTGATGCCCCTCTGTCTGTGTACGTGGTATTCATCATACCTTGACAAGAGGAGTCCTTCATACGACAAATAACCTTCAGCTAAAAGGGAAGTGTGTGTGTGTGTGTGTGTGTTTGTATGTGTATGTGTGAGTGGTGTAAAGATGTGTATGTGTGTGTGTGTGTGTGTGTCTGTGGTATGAGAATAGTGGGGATAGGTGACAGGCCTGAGGTATATGTTTGTGTGTGTGTGTGTGTGTGTATGTGTGTGTATGTGTTTGAGTGTGTGTGTGTGTGTGTGTGTGTGTGTGTGTGTGTGTGTGTGTGTATGTGTTTAAGTGTGTGTGTGTGTGTGTTTGAGTGTGTGGATGTTTTGGGCACATTCTGCGCTGGAGCACAAGGAAACGACATGAGATGTATGGTGTCCTTGTTGGGTAGAGGGAATGAACCCCTTTCTCAGTTCTGCGGAATAATCACTCTGAACCCTAGCCATGCCTTCGACAACTCAATCAGACAGGCCTCTACCTGTAAAGTGGCTGGGTTGATTTGATTGCCATTTTTATTGGCTCGTGGGCCCATAAATCAAACCAATGGGGGACGGTTCCATAGACGTGACCACTCGTCATTCGCTAGTAGCCTTGGAAACATTGTTGTGGCCACGGCGTGTCTGTCACAGGAGGTAAATCAGGGTTCTGATATTTCTCCTTTCTCAAGCAGAGGAGCTGAGAGTTAAATCATCTTGAAAATTGATGTCACCGTGCCAAAAGTGTTTCGCCCCGTCCCTCTAGAGAGACCCATCATCTTGTGTCAATGTCAGCACTTTTACCCCTCTCTTTAAAAAGTCCACGCTTTCCACTCCAGCGCCTCGATTGCGTGCAGATTTGTTGCGGCTGAAATGCCATGTAAAACACTCTCAGGACATGCACAGCTCCGCGAGGGCAAACAACGCCGCTCTAAAGCAAACCTCAAAACAAAACTATTAATATTTTATTTTGTCTTGTAACTTGTTTAGTAGGTAGGGAGTGGAAAGGATGGAAATCTTCTTTAGTCTTGGCAATACTGCTTTATCAAATGTCCATGACACAGGAAACTTTATGAAGTTATTATGTAAGCCTACTATATAGATAGATAGATAGATAGATAGATAGATAGATAGATAGATAGATAGATAGATAGATAGATATACATGTATAGATATAATTTATGTACATGAGAAGTGGGTTTACATAATAATAAAACTTTAACATAGTTTAACATGTTGCACACTCAACCTCCATCCCAGCACCTAACATCATTCTGAACCTTCTGTGGACCTTCTAATAACATGTAGATATGTAACACAATATGCATTAGTTCAGCAAATACAGAGTGGAAATTCTTTCAGAAATGATTACAATACACCTACAAGGCAAAGGATTGACTTTACCAGTTTGTTTAATCAATTTCAATGTTTCCTGCTCTTCTGAAGCAAAACATGTAGTTTTTGCAGCCTTTTCTCCCCCTCTCAAATTACTCAGATTCCCTGGTGAAAAAATATAATGGTGATTGTTTCATAATAAACGAAGCACAATCAAAATATATTTCTGTGTGCCTAATCTGGGTGCTTTGTTCTCTTTGCACACCTAATGGGGCATTATGTCGAGCTTACTCACAAGCAGTCTTCATTATTTGCTTCCCACAGAAACACAGAACAGGATATTTGGGACGTGTTTTTCCTTTTCTCTCAGTAGGAAAGATTTTACCTTTGTTTCCAGGCAGACTTTGAGCGTTTGAGCCAAACAGCCTGGAAAGGATCCAATTCATAACGGTTTGCGACTCAGCCGACATTGAGCAAAGGCAGACTTTAGATGAGAGGTCTTTGTTGCTTATTATTGAGAAAAATATCATATTAAACAGGAACAATCTCCAGCCACTCCTAGACCAACAACAAGTTCAGACAAAGGGAGCTCATAATGCAGTGCACAATACTGTTTCAACAGATAAAAGATGTGCACCTACTATTGTTATTTGTTTATGTGGTTCTCCTTAGCTTAGAAATCTAAATGCACCCTAGCGCTAGCAAAATGTTTTTGTTTTGTTTTGCTCAGTGGGTACGTCTAGCCACGCACCATTGGGGCCTTAGTAGGTCTTCCATTGGTCTTACTAAGGCTTGGTAAGACCAATCACAATGCTTTCTCTTTGTAGAGAGTCATTGGGCAAGCTTAGCATGATAATGACAGGGCTGCGATGGTGCAAAAAAAAACTAAGATGGCTGTGATTGGTTGTAGCACTATCCTTTAGCTAGCAGAGACAGTTTGAAAGACAACTGCTGATTCCTCCCATGGGTTTGAGCCCGGTCTATCGGTCATGGCCAGGCTATACATTTTGATGTTAGTCTGGCTTGTCAGGCTAGGATTTTATACATACTTGCACAGAATAATATGAAGTAAAAACATATTGAGACAAATAATAGAAATGTTGTGATGAGGACAATCAGCAGGCAACCAAATAACGTGTCAGACAGTGATTATAGACAGTACTGTTTATTCAGTCTGATCATTTGATGCGTCTTGGTTTGCACAATCAGTCTGTGTCTGAAGTATGTTGCCTTTGCGCCTGTTAGTGTAATAACAAGCTACTAACATGCTGATGTTGTCGCAGTGCATATTTGAAACTCTCAATCTGTTACTTAGCCTGTAGACTACACTTAAAATTAATTCAAATGGGTATAATTAGTGATCCACAATGTAGATTACTGATGTGAAAATAACTGACTGGTTTCTGCTGCTTAAAACATCTCTTTAAGGACTATTATTGCTGCTAACCGTCATGACGACGAAACTGTGAACTTGTTTTGCAAGAACACTTGAATGGAACCTAGAATACTGCTAGACCTCCAGATCAATTCCAGAACACCACTCATCACACAAGTCGAAGTGATATTTTACAATGGACTTTACTCATTTGCAGGAACAGAACACTGGGTTCTGGTCTTTGGAATAAGGACAGGTGTTGGATTTGGACTGTTTTATTCTCAGCTCCTTGATTTGATTGTTTTGCATTTCAAATACAGAAAGAGGGATGGATGCTGGCAACAGAACTGCTCCTGGTAGTGTCAGGGAGTTTCCTTCTTAGTTCAGCTTTATTGACTGAAGCCACAGAGCGGCTTTGTTTGCACACATAAACAGACATATCTTTTGAGGTGTTACTCATCTCCCTACATGGTGCTGATGTGGTAAAATAAGCATATGCTGCTTTGCTTATCAACCAAACTTTCTTGCCATTGTGTGTTGAGCTGACAGGTGCTAAATGAATTTCCACCTGAATGTCTGTGATGTGTTCTAGGCTATTTTGGCTTGACTCATGACAAGCTAATGATAGCTTGTTCATTTCCTCAACACAATACCGCGCACGGTTGGCCTTTCGGCAAGGGGGGGGGGTTCTGGATCTGTTTCATAAAGCATGAATATCACTTGATCTGTTAAACAAATTAGAAATCATGAAAGCCCAGATAGACGAGAAAGGGGGGGCCTCTATTGAGTTGTCCCTTAAAGCAACATGTCAAGATGGGAGACATTAATGATACGCTTAGGATTGAAAATTACCATCTCGGATATGTCTGAACCAGTAAACTGGTAAACAAGCCTGCCGTTAAGACTCCGGATGATTTGAATCAACAAGGGTGAACAGACACTGGAGCGCCGTGCATTAGCGTTAATAGGAACAGATTATGGAGGGATTTTGCGATGTGACCTTCAGCGCACTAATTGAAATAGTACTGAGAGTCAGCAGAGGAGTAATCAAGTTAAACACAGAATCATAAATCATCATGAATAGTGCTGTCACAACCCAGCCATTAGCCCCCTGTTTTTTTCTCTCTCCCTCCTCTCTTACTGCCGCTCTCTCCTGTGCACCCTCATGAAAATATCTGCCATACCGATCGCTAGGTTAATAGGAACAGAAATGGCATTTAAAGTCTATTTGGATGAAATGTACTGTGAGCTTGAAAGTAGAGTGCTGCTAATGTGCAGGTAATATGAATTGATGTAGTTAGGCTTTTTGATACTTCGACCGACGGCGGGAACGGTGAAGCGGAAGTCCGCAGAGAGTTTGGTTTTTTTTTCATAAGCATGTTAGTCACACGTGGCCTTTTTTTTAACAGCCTGGCATACCATCAGAGATGGCTGTCCCTGTGTGGACCTAACTAGTAGTAATACTGACATTTTCTGTGAGCTGCTAATGTTAAGGGTTAAGCAATTATTCTGTAGAAAGAGTACCTCCAGCTCCCGGTGTTAATTGTATCTGGCATTATGTGATCGTGTGTGTAGGCTTGCCCTCTCAATCACAATGTGGGGAGCCACCGCAGCGCAGGTAAGAGAGAGCACTTGTGCAGATTACGATCACTGTAGGACTACATAGCTCTGCATACACCACCCCCATCCGTCTAACATGGCTGTTCTCACCAGAGGAGCATGGAGTTAAATCATGTTGAAAATTGAAGTCACTGTGCCAAAGTGTTCAGACCAAGCCTTTAATAGAGGCCTCTCATGACTGTCGCCACTTCTAACCCCCTCATTCACATCTGTGTCTCCATTACAATGCCTAAAGAGTCCCTTTCAAATCCTTTTACTGGAGTGTGTGGGTAAAGTTATTTAATGATGGTTTATTATAATGCGAGGCCGCCAATTTTGGATAATATCAACTGTCAAAGCCAACAAATTAAGTTTAAATGGGATATGTTTTGCACAGCAGTTTTATTCAGAGCTATCAGGCTATCATCAGTGGGTGGTTTGACAGAGTTTACAACATCTATATCAGTATCAACAAGTGCCCTGGAGAGCAAATAGCTTTTTAATTGTTGCAAAGTGAGCGAATTAGATGCTAAACAGTCAGTTAGCATCAATGAAATGTCTTTCACACAACAATACCCCCCAAACTTGTCAGTGGCCTGATAAGATGGCGATCCTCCTCAAATGCTTACAAGGCATTAATCAAACACCAGACCTAATTAAAAGAGGTTTAAATAAGGGGCCTTTTTTTCTAAATGTTGCCCAGGTATTGCAATAATTTTTGATCAGCCAAGCCTGCAAGACAAATAATTAGAACTGCCAGACCAGCCTGATGAGTGATGTCAGCATCTCGGAGTGACCTTCCCACTGCTAATTAATTTTCATCCCCAGTCCAAAAAAAAGATACCCTGTTGTTGCACATTATTAATTGAGTTCATGAAAAGATGCGCCTGATTAATTTTTGTTGATAATACTTGTCATTCTGAGCGGCGTTGGTAATCATTTTATGGGTTTTTATTTCAGTGTTTTTCAAAGTTGATCTAAGTCATCTGCGGAGTGATTAATTTGTTTGAAAGTGAGCACGGACTGGACAGAAGTCCATTTTTTTTTCTTTTTTTTATTTAATCTCTGTGCTAATTAGACATGTGTGGCTTCTCTTTCAGTGATGCATTTGCACACTGACTGCAAGTGTATCAGATGAGTACATGCCAATCATGTACTGGCTTATCAGTTTCAATATGATTATCAGTGCTAAGGAACATTAGTCATGGCCTGTAACTGTCATATAGTTCTTTCCAGGGCCTGTGATAATGTTTAACGCTTTACCATATTACCAGGCCTCTATTAAAAGTTTCACTTCTTAAAAAGGTAAACAAAAGGGTTTAAAGGGCTTACTAGGGATAACAAAGTCAACTTTTGCAGCACACGTTATTTCAAATAGTTCCTGAATGAATGTCTTTTTATGTGAAATCTTATCTTAGCATACTAACATATTGCTTTCTTACTTTTTTTGTTCCATTCTCACACATTTCAAATTACAACTATAAGAAAAGGTAGTTTACTATACAGGTCACCCAGCCCTCATTCTAGAAAGCAATACATCTCAACCCATACTGAGAAGCCTGGGTTTGCATGATAATGTGCCAAATGTGGAGTATTTCATGAAAAGCCATTTAGGATTAATAATGGGAAGAACGCTAACAGAGGGAAAAAAAAAATGTGTAAATCATCTGAAGGGGTTCACAGACGTCTGTGAAATGCAAGATGTCATTTTGCCAACAACAGAGGAGCTCACAATGAACACACTGACAATCCCCACGCATTGTCATTGACAGTCTAAATTTATGTGAATAGCAAAGCAAATCATTGTTGCGAGACAATATTAATAGAAGTGTAATTATATTTGGTGGTGGGTTTTTCATATGTCATAGATTCAATACGCTGAGTAGAAAAAAGAGCTGGTGGACCGCTAATAAACAGGATTTTCTTCTAATTGGTACACTTGGCCTTGCAATGTAGGGAAAAAGACCATCTCTGTGCAAAACTAAAGACTCTTGAAGCTCCTTACTATTAACACTGAGGCTGGATGTTTTGGAGATAGCTTTAATTTAATTAATACCCCAGTGAATAATTCAGTGAAAGTACAGACATTGTAAAGGAATGGGAATTAGTCTTTACTCTAAAGCCCTTTGTCAGGAGGGCAAGAGGACCACTCATGTTGTGTTGTGTCCTCTGTTGTGTTGTTTTGCTGTCTTGTGTGCAGTTGCACTGGATTGTGTCTTCAGGGGTTGTGTTGTTGCTTTAGTTGCATTGAGTTGGTTTGTCTGCATTGTGTATCACCTATGCAGCAAGTGAAGTGGATTTTCTCTTCTGAGATATGACTTCTAATCTATAGCAAATCGCAGAAAAAGGGAAAGTTTCTTTCTTATCATGTCACTCCCACAGTCAGAGCGTAGTGTCTCTGTTTGGGGTGCTAAAACAAGCTGTACCGTACTGTGCTGTGCCGTGCTGTGCTGTGCTGTGCTGTGCTGTGCTTGTGCCTGTGCCTGTGCTGTGCTGTGCTGTGCTGGTGGCTGGTGCTGTGGCTGTGCTGTGCTGGTGTTGTGCTGCTGTGGCTTATGGAGAACTGAGCTTGATCAGATGAGACAGTCAGAAAATATTTCATTGGTTATCGTCACGACTGTCAGTCCCAACAGCTGCCAGAGATGTAACATGCTCCCTGCTCCAACTGAACCTTTCCACTGAATAAAAAATCAATTCCTCCACATCATATTCATCAGGTTTCTATTATGGAGTGTCTGATAGAAGGACAGGAAGACTCTTGCCTTCATATGTCAATGCTGCTTTGGTGCACTGGAAAAAAAGTCCTTTGAATTTAAGCCCATTAGAAATAAAATATAAGTACTTTGTGTAAAGTGAATGGAAAGGCAAGTATAAAGTGAATAGAACCTTACAACTAGGTAATTTAAATGCTAAATCTCTTTGTGGGATACTTGAAAGACAACCAAAGTTATATGTGTTGTACCTCAATCACCCCAATTTTAAGCAGATGAAAAGGCAGTAATTATACTATGACACTGTGAATGCCTTAGTTCTAGTCTCCACCTTTTCACTGCAGGTTATGTACCAGTACTGAGAGTGAGAAGAAGCTTCAGTCATCTGGATAGTTCAGTGCTGTCTGATCCATAGTCTCTAGATGTGCCAAAGTGAACTGAACTTGAAAGGTATTGAATGTTATTATGCATTATCATATATTATACATTCTTGTATCCAATAAGTGTGTGTGTGTATGTGCGTGTGTGTGTGTGTGTGTTTCACAAACTCCAGACTCCACAAAAACTTAATTTGCTGCTATTCTGTTCTATTCTATTTCTGTTCTGTGAAATTATTTTATATGATTAACAGTCTGATTTAAAGTATTTTGTCAGCTGCATTATGCCTTTGATCCTGAAAAAAAAACAGCAGGTTACACTCATCGATGTATCTAAGTTTAATGCCTTTGATATTTTTACAGACTAAGCCAATTTTCCATTCCAGCATAGCTTGATTTTGTTTTCTAACTCCCACTCCAAGGACAAGTACTTAAACTGCGGATAATATCACATTAAGCAGTGACAGGAT
>PYXC01001443.1:3237500-3272500 GCA_015244755.2 Tenualosa ilisha | reverse complement strand
GATGGGGGTTCTAGTGGGGAGGAAAAAACATTACTTACATTAGAAATGGAGTTGTTTTCACTTAAACATCAATTATAATATGAACTCAAGAAACAATTATATTGATGAATGTTTTTTGAGTTACAGTAATTAAATTATTCCATTTAATTAACAAATTATATTGAACTTCCCCCTAGAGACATGCATTAGCCTCATCTGCTGTTTCCACAAACAAGAGCTGAGGAACAGCAGAAACCAGAGCAGGGAATAAAGCAGAAAATTAAGCCGATCTACTCAAACAAAAGCAAACCACACACAAAGCAGTCAGTGGCATTTTATAGCCACTTGCTATAAACTCCCTTCATTTTGGAGGTATAGATATCATCTGTTCTTAGGCCTAATAGGACTAATAAGAAACATACTTGTAAGGGCCTGAATTAGGACAAGCACAGAGGAACAAAACTGACATACAATTATTACTTGACCGATTCAAATTAAAAATTTACAATACTGGTATTACGAGAATCAAAAGTCACAAAGGTTGAAGAAGTTGAAACAGGTATATTTTTCATCATGGATACACAGTCACTGTGAACATTTAATCCAAACTAATTGAGTTGTATATTGAACCATTTGGACAGTGAGTGTCCGGGTATATTCATCTGTGTTCCACTGACTGTACATTTGTTAACCCAACAAGCCAACAACATGAGTTTAATCTTATGTCAGTATTGTGTTGTGTATTTTGTGAATTTTATTGTATTAATCAAGGAAAACAAGTCTTTAGGAATGGGGAAGTAGATATATGTGTGACTATTTAGAATTTACTAACGCAAATCCCCCCTCTGGTGAAACTCTGTGCCTTCATGGATGTTCACTGACACCTAGTGGTCGTCTAGTGGTACTACCTAAACTGTATCCAAGCCAGACATACTGTCTCTTCTATCACTATAAATCTGTCACCACACAAGTGCTGTTTGATCACACCATCAGTTCATAACACTCATGTTCATAATCACATAGACTCAAATGCGAGAGATTTCAAGTTGCTCAACAGACCAATCTAAGATAATTATTTGTGTGGTTAGATTATAGTCTTAAATATCTCACTTGTCATGAGAAAATTTACTTTGAATGAATGAACAGTTTCCTTGAAAATACAAATGATATCATAGATGACTGCAAAAATGCACAAACATCCTCACACAGAAACACAAATAAACACAGAAGCACAAACACATAGACAACATAAGGTACGCACACACGCACACACACACACACACACAGAGAGAGAGAGAGAGAGAGAGAGAGAGAGAGAGAGAGAGATGCTAAGAGAGAAATATGCCAAGATCACCAGCCTGGATATAAAGCATCGCAAAATGTGAGAAATCAACTTCTGTTAAATGCCAACAAACTTGAAATGTCACTTTTAATAGCGGCGTAATTAAGCACAGCTCTAATCCTATTGGCATTTACACAGGCCGCCGTCCAGATCTTGTCACATTCTCCGAGATTACAGCGGCGGCTGATGTATCACCTGCATGCAAATACGCTGCGTAAAAATGCATCGAATCGACCCCTCTCATCGACGTGGCGCGACCTGTTTTAGGATAACTGATAGCACAACTGTAGCCCTGCCGAGCCAGCAGGACGCAGCTCGAGTGTGTCAGATTAGCGAGCCGTCAGAGTGGGACAAAAAGCACTTTTTTTAGAGATTTGGTAAAGCCTGATTGGGGCAGAGAGAAAGAAAGAAAGAGAGAGAGAAGGGAGGGGACAGAGAAAGGGGGGATGGAAACCTTTTATTGCTCTGTGAATGCTATACTTTTCCCATTATGCGAATTACAAATCCTGCTTACACAGGATGTGAATCAGAAGCTCAAACATTCCAAACCACAGAATCTGGTTGAGCAAGTATGTGTAAACAATGTATTCTCTCAACCACCCAAAACGCACAGTCGGGATACTGACGAAACAATATTTTCATGTTATTTTGCAATGTACATCATATAGGTCTTGTTACAACGTAATAAAGTACTATTAAGCACACTGATGAAGACCAATTAACAATGAGTAACAGCCCATGTCGACACTTACTCAAGGCCCAATCATATTTCTTTTCCTACACTAAATCCTATTTACATTCTCTAGAAGTCAGTATAATCTTATCTCACTTCTAAGTAAAGTAAAAGGAAGAAGGAACAGGTGCAATACTGCAAGTCACACAGCTTTCTCCCATCAAGGAATTACCACCAAATCTACATTGTTCCCCCACTAGCCACTGACAGCTATCAGAAAGCCATCTGATGAGGACTGTGTGTGGCAATTGCTTCGCGCAATCTGCCCATGGCCTTTTTTGGCGCCCGCTGCAGACCATGGGTACGTGGGGCAGTGTCGACGCACGTGCCAGGCATTCCTGTACATTAGAAGTACAGAGCAGTTGTTGGGACATATTTTGTGTTTTTTTGACGACTGGGGCATATGTTCGGCTGGCGTCCGCGTCCCCTCTTGGAAGGAGGATGACGTGCCAGACGCAACAGATGCCCTGTGGCCTCTGCCATGCTTAAAGATCTAATGTGCCACAGCAAAGGTCACACTTTGATAAACAAGCGCTGGAGAGCTACTGGGCTGATCATTTAGCTGGTGTGGAACTGAAAATTGATGTTTTCTGAGAGACTTTTTGGAATACTGTGATGTTTTATCTATCTATCTACATGTGCTTCTCTTGTTCTCTCAGTAAGAAACACATTGAGAGCGAGACACACAACATTCCACTCCCCATCTAATATAGGGATTAAGGGCGTCAAAGCATGGAACAACCAAAATGTACATTCAGCCCTGAAGATCTAACCTAGCTGGCAAAGACACTTTATAAGTTGGCTTTGAAAAGAAAATCAACTGTACGTATGGCAAGTTTTCACATGCAGTGTTTTACAACGCTCACTGGGTAAGCTCAGTCACCTGAGGGGGGAAAGAGCGTTTTCATGGAAACGTTAAGGACTCTGAGGAAATTGATGGATTTCCCCTCATTCCAACAGAAATTATCTATACAGGGAAATAAATCACAGTAATTCCCTACAGATACATACAGTATTCGTGGCTATTCATGTAACAATAAAAATGATTCTTCGAGCTCTCTTTGCTCTTACTTGCGTATGTTTACTTAAGTGAGCGTTATGTTTTTCTTCAAAGAGCTTTCCTCTTACCTTTAGTGTGTGTGTGTGTGTGTGTGTGTGTGTGTGTGTGTGTGTGTGTGTGTGTGTGTGTGTGTGTGTGTGTGTGCGTGTGTGTGTGTGTGGTTAGATGTGTGTGAGAGAGATTTTCTTTGGTACTCTCATCACGTTTTACCTGCTCTGCCAACACATGGGCACACCTTTGTTTGAACATGCCACACAAACATAGCTTCGTTTCCCTCTTTGTTCGCTTGGACGTGACATTTCACTAAGTGTACAGTACATCAATAGCCTGAAGAATGAGGCCTCAGAACAACAAAAACAACAACTCCGCCTGCTGCCGTGGGAATGTTGAGGAATGCAATAATCAAAACGGCAATTACTGAAAAATACTTCATGCTAACCACTAATATCGAATTGTATGTTAGAATGTTTCTGAGCACATTTATTTTTGGTTTCCTTAGTACATTTGGTGTGTCCATTTTAAGTGCAGCACATAGCACACTCATGATATTGTGCTATTTTAGATCTGAAACATTCTCAATATTTCCCTCTGGCAGAGTCTTTGCCGACTTCAGTGCTTCCCCCGGCATGCTGGCATAAAGGCTGCAATCCATGCAGACAGCTGCTCTGTGCTTTTGCATACCAGCACATATGGCCCAAAGGGAAACATGGGGGCCATGAACTGACCTAGTCCCAAGCCTCAGCTTCTCAGAAACCTGTAAAGTGCACAGATTTTTGGAATCATTGTAAAGAATGTTTGTCAAAGAATGTTTTTTTCAGTATATATGATGAATTTGGCATTCATTATTAGTAGCTGGCAGTTCGAATCTGTGTGGGGATTGCACAATAAAGTTTATTCTTTTTGATTAAGACAAAAACAATTTTGAATAAATTTATATTTTGCAGTGACACTGGAGTCCTCTCTCAAGAAGCTGTTGTAAAGTGGTCTCTGGCTGAAAACAAACAATAACGAAACACATTGGTGACATATTTGGGAAGTCTCAGAACGTTGGAAATTTCTTGGACACAATTTGTGACCCACTCTGTACAACGGAAAAGACAAACTTCGCATTATAATCACTTCAAAATAGCCAAAATGTCAGCATATGTGGTCGAATTGGCACGTCTTATTTTCTCTTCAACGCGCGAGCCCCGCCCCGTCTTGAGCCATTGAAATCAGGCGGTTGCGTAATTTGACATGTCAAACGTGAAACAAGGAGCGAACACTTGACAGCTACATTGGCGTGTTATTTACCGCAGTAAGCTTGGTTAAATTAATATCAGACACTCTGTCGTTTGACTGGCGTTCATGGCCACTGTTTTGTTACCGAACAGTGCGGGTATCGTTCCAGGGCAAGTGGAGTCGTTTTATGCACCTTTCAAAGCTGCACCGTCGGGGGGATTGCAAGAAGATTGCGGGTTCGTTTCTAATATAGGGAGGAATATTTTTAATGGCACCCCGACAATCGACAGCATTCTGGTTAGTAGACATTTTGTTGTTAACTGTGGCATCTGCTTGGATTTAGCCATATTTTAGCATGGTTCACCAATATTTGCTGTATGTTGAAGTCATTATTATTCAAATGCTTTATTAGTGTCTATTTCCACGTACAATAACACAGAGAAGACGCGATAGGCGTTTGTAGGCAGAAGGCGTAAGCATTGCAGATTTATGATTGCTTGTGTAAAGAGGCTACGAAATTGCTTGTTTGGCGTTTTGCCATGTGACTTCCGAATTGATGGGTTGATTTGCGATGAAGGCTATTTGGCCAACGAAACGAGTGGTCCGCCGTGATGCATGGGCCGGAGAGTATGGGCCACTACTCATTGTGCGGAGGTTAAAGTTCCCCACTCCACCGACGCTGACCTTAATTTGAAAACTTAGCAGAGAGGTATCCATGACGCTGGAGCAGCTGTGAGGTCTAAATTCAGCGATAGATTTCCATAGTTTATGCCTGGCACTCAAAAGGCTTTGCGCGGGGCTCATTCATGCCTCCGATGAAAAATGCCCTAGCAAGGAAGATGTTGCCCCGGGGTGCATCCATGACAAGATGCTATCTCAGCTGAAGCTTATACAATTTCTCCTTATGTGATAGGCGCATGCCAAACCCTCCCTCCCCCACCCCCCATCACTGAACTGGTGTTGCATGGTGTAGCGTGTAGCCCAACCGAGGGCAATGTGTGCATGTGATAGTTGTACAAATGTCACAGTACTATTTTGCCAACGTACTCTCACAGTGGAGAATATAATACTGTATTGGTTATTTTTTTTCGTTTAATTGTTTTTATACATCGTTGTATGTTTATGTTCTATTGGGCAATTCATTATTAATTATTATTGTATAACTCTTATAACACTCATAAAGTCTCATACTGTTGTACTAGATTTATGATATATCTATGCCACTGTCCTCCAAATAAGAGTCTTAAATACTTTTTTTTTTTTTTTTAATTTTCAGATTAAGTCAGATATGGAGAAATACTTGGAACCTCCGCAACATGGGACACTTGAGGACAAGAAGTTTGTGAGGGACGGTTCCACAATGCTTGATCAGTCCAGCCAGGTTCAGGGTTCTCCGTATGGCCTCAACCCAAGCGTCTTCCTCCCAGACGTCACCTATCTGCGCACAGGCCTGTGCCGGCCTGTGACGCCAGCCATAGCCCAGATCAAGTCAGAGCCAGTCGATTCGGTTCTGTACCCCAGCTGTAACCCCAGCTCTCTGGCCTCGGCTGGCCACCACCACCCTGACTACACCAGCCTCTTCAGCCCCACGTCGGACGCCGGGGGCAACAATAACAACAACAACAGCAGTGTGTTCGTCAAGCAGGAACCAGTGGCTCCATCTCTTGATTTCCATGACATCCCTCTGTTTCAGCTTTTGAACTCAGAACTGGACACATTTGCGCCTGCCAGCACCCTATGTGCCGACCCGCATAGCAGCCTGTCCTCATCCATGTCTGCTTTCGGTGGCCTCCACCCAGTAGATCAGCCTATGGCCAACAAGGCCCTTTGTGGCACCATTCACAGTCGAGGCTATGCACCATCGGCTGGCCATTACTCCCAGCTCCAGCAGAAGCCGGGCTACTTGCCTCCGTCGCCCCCGAGTTCGGAGCCTGGGAGCCCGGATAGGTGCAAAGACCTGCTCCAGAACCTCTCACCACCGCCCTCTTACGCAGCAAGTATGGCGTCCAAACTGGCTGTGACAAGCCCCAGCCTGGCTGGAACAACCATGACCGCTCCAACTCCTGCGCCTACCCAGGTCATGCCCATCAGGTACAACCGACGGAACAACCCCGATCTTGACAAGCGGCGGATACATCACTGTGACATACCAGGTGAGCTGTAAGGATTTGTGACATTCTTTCAATCAGATGTTCCCTCAGGGCAACAGAGAACAGCTTAGTGCAAGCTTAGTACACCCACAAAAGGTCAAGACCAGATTTACATGCAGACATGCATCATTTACGAGCAGTAATGGTTATACAGTTGAAATAAAAAGGATATGTGATTGTGACTGTGACCTTATCATATGACCTTAAGTCAACACTGTCTTTCGGATTTTTGCTTTGTTGCAACTTGAAAGTTTTTCAATGTTCAGAGCTGTCAAACAAGTTCAAGACATGACCTGTAATGATGATATCAGCCTATGCCAACAGTGACATTCATTGCCTTCCTTGCAGGTTGTAAGAAAGTCTACACCAAGTCGTCTCATTTGAAAGCTCATCTGCGGACGCACACGGGTGAGTCTTATAGTGTGGTGAATGTTAGAAAAGAGCTGCGTACGCACGCCCGCTGTCTTATTTTGGATGTAGTATGTTATGTTGCCAGGCAGAAGTATGCTGCTGGCATGCGCACACATTCTGCATGCTGTTTGAAAGTCTTCCTACATTACATCAACTCCCAATATACTTTTGATACTAAATCATTGATGGCAAACGAAGCTTAGTTCAGATTAAACACTTAGAGCATTCTTTGTCATTGTGAATTCCATGACGTGTTGGAGCTGGAGTGTGTACACACATCGAGTGAACCAAATGCTGCTGTTGTTGATCGCTGACCCTGTATCGTCGCGGGTTTTATTTCAGGAGAGAAGCCGTACAAGTGCTCGTGGGAGGGTTGTGACTGGCGTTTTGCCCGCTCCGACGAGCTGACACGCCACTTCAGGAAGCACACGGGGGCCAAACCCTTCCAGTGCTCTGTATGCAGTCGCAGCTTCTCTCGCTCCGACCACCTGGCTCTCCACATGAAGAGACACCAGAACTAGTGCCGCTAGCCGCTACTGCTGCTAGCACTAGCCTTCCCCATCTCCCGCTTTTAATTACTCCACAGGTGGACAGGGTGGGGATCGGGCATCGCTAGTTCGGCCAGGTACACTCAGCTACCCTAGCGGTAGGTGTTTTTCAGAGCAGCCGTGAACGCCTGAACGAAAAACAAGGCAACCTGCCGCAAGAACATTGACCTGGGTGGGGGGAGGGACAGAATGTTGACAGTTCTGGCTGTTACTTTGGCAGTGATCCACTCCAAGGCGGACTCTGCCTGACTGCCTGAGGACTTTTGGGCGCACCAGTGCTCTTCATGGAAGCTCACAGTGGATTGATGCTTGCACCAGGAAAGTCACTGCTCATCAGGAACCATTGTCATTATTATTTTGTTTGTTTTTTATTATTTTGTTTTGTTTTGTGTATCTCCATTTTGACTCGTCATTGGTTCTTAATAGACTGTAATAACCCCCCTTAATGTTCATATGATTTATTCATATTTAAATGTGCCTTTTGATAAAGTTACCCAGCCTTACATTCATGGGTTTTTTTATTGTCAGACATTTCTGAGGAAAGTCTGCCATTTATGTAAATGGGGGTTGGTGTAAAAGAAGTGTGTTTGTGTGCAGTTTAACTAACTAGTTTTTCTCTCAATGGATTTTTCATCTTTCATTGTGCATCTTTTTTTTTTTTCTTTCTGATTTTTTCTGTCATCTTGTAATTTTCCGACAAGAGTGCAACCTTCCTTTTGGGAATGACCACAAACTAACATAAAGGTCTTCCAGGGATGTTCTTCATGTTGACCCGTCCACTCAAGAAGCAACCTTGGACTCAATGGCAAATTTCACTGTATCCACTCTGTTACCACTGCATTTGGTCTATGGTACCAAAGAGTGAACCTGACCATCTTCCTATTTCAGAGTTCATTTAAACATTTCAGATACTTAGCAGTTAGCATACCACATGCTAAAACAATGGACTGAACCAACATATCATGTAAACCCCAGCAGGAATTAAGAAAGTTTTCAAAATATGTTTCCCTCATCGTGAGTATGTTTGATGAGAACACTGTTGACATGAAAATGTTATTGGAAATAACACTGCCTCACCATTCATACTGTGCTGCACTTGTGTAGCAGACATGATTTAGACAATACAGGCATACACTCTCAACTTGGTTTCGCAACTTTGAATGTAAACAGGTCAGATTGTATGTCCCTTTATTTTTGTTCAATATCAACTTGACTGTAGCATTCAGAAAGGCATTCTTGTCTCTGCAAAACTTCTTTTGGAAAGTACAACCTCAATGAGCGAAGAGTAAGCCAAATTTTTGTCAGGAAATGTCAAAAGCAATTGATTGTTAAATTATAACCAAATAACAGTTGAGCCGCTCTTTACGGTCAATCCAAAGCTGTACCCCATCAAATCATTAAAGGGGACATAGAATGGATGAAATTAATATTTTACCTTTTAAAATCTTTTTCAGTATAGTCAACTTTTTCAAAAATAAATTCAAATGCAATTTTACAGCCTAATTACAGCCTTATAATCAGGCTGGGGGTGGAAATGGTCAGTTATTGACCTCTGTAGCAACCACAATTGAACTACAGTTGATTTGTGATATGTGACATCACAGCTAGGCTTTGCTGTATTTTTTTATCTATTTTAAGTGGTAATTTCTAAGTTCAAGATTTACATATGAAGGAGGCCACAACCATGTTCCACATTCATGACAGTTCTGTGACCATGCACAACCTCTCCTAATTCAACCAGCCAGGGTAAAAATGGTTTTCCATTCTCTGTCCTCTTTAAAGATTGAGTCACTAAAGCTTTGACAGTCTCTTCTTCTGATGTCCTGAAATCAAATGCTTGTCACATGTTTAATGGGTAGCATTGTTAACCATGCACTGTAACATTTGAATGTGATGACAGTTTGGTATGAATGCATATCTTCGGACATAAGACATGTATAAGATACACACTTTTTTTTCTAAACACATCATGCTCACAGTTAGTAACTTGAGCTTCCATCTTCACCTCCCTCTTGTTGAGAGCACTTAACTCTTAATCAATCTGTAGAGGCCTTTATTTAGACACTTTCAGTGAAGTGCATACATTGGACCAGTGCTTGTGTTCCCTGGCCAATCGATGCCTGTGACCTTGTCCAGTGCCACCTAATTGGCATCCCATCACTCTGTCTCTGACCTGGCCCACCTCATATTTCCTCTAGTTTCCTCCTCATCTCCAATTGTAAAGTTCCAGTTGATCTAGTTGCCAGTAAGCCCTGAGGAACATGTATTAGATTGACTAGAGGTGGGCGTCTCTTAGTTTCAGGCTTTTTCCAGGAGTTGGTGCTTAACAGATGAGACCAGACTCTTTCCAGCCTATCAGCTGGCATTCTGTTAGATGACATGCCTATAGACAACCTGCACATTACAATACAATGCACTGTTCTGTTTAAAAGAAATCCTCTGGCTCTGTTTATGTTATGCCATGGTTGCGTTTCAGAGGACATCTGTTACGTTTAAAAAGTGGTAGGTACTGCAATATACAGCCATTGGTTATTATTCACGTACTGCTTCATTTGCGTAGACAGGGATATAGAGAATAGTGTAGCATTTCTAAGGTTTATTTTTACTTATTGCTAAAGTTTATGTCTCTCTCAAAGCCAGCCTTTTAGCGTTACACTAATGTACAAAGTGTGAAGTTATTAGACTGATGCTCAGGTAGAATATTTGTTGTGTCATCTCCCAAAACAAGTACATTATTTTAGGTGCTTTAAATTGTTTTTTGGTGTAAATATGATAATGTATTTATTTTATTTTTATTATGTCTGGGCTGCCATTTTCTATTCTGCAAAAACCATGTTGTAATTTCTACTGAGCTGTAATGGCTGCCTTGGTGGCTTTGAGATGGCCTTTAGTGAAAAGAAGCTGAATGAAAGAACCTGACTTGGGCATATTGGTTTAAACAGTGGAACAAATAGCTGTTTGTTTATGTCATTCTGTGAGTGTGAATACTAAAACTGTGTACTCTCTCTCCCTTACGTGGTCCTACTGGTTTTCTGTTCTCTAGACAATCTCTGCACTCAATGTATGATGCCTTGTATCTAAAGGTAGGCTAATGCTAGCTTCTCTGGTGTTGTCTGTTTGGTCTTGGGATCGAATATACTGTAGCATCTGTTAAGGAACAAACAAATGCAACATCCTTTAGCACTGCATATCTTAGCTTGAAGTCCCATTTTATAAAATAAAATTAACTTAAATTTAATATTCCCTCTAATTCAACAAATATGCTAGTAATTCTAACTTCAAAATCTTTATCTGACCATAAAACGGTTTAAAAGTTGTATAACACTAATACTGTGGTATATCCATAGGCTTGATCTTCCTTCTTCACGTCGTGTGCCAGTTTGTTTGGTAAGCTTGCTTTGGCCTGCTTGCCTGCAGCTGGAGGTTTTTTGGTAAGCTAGACCTGCTTGTGTGCTGTTGCTATCTTGCACGAGCCCATAAATTATACCAAAGCAGTTTCTTTCGCTTGATTATTCTTCATTATGGTACACAGCAAGGCTCAGACACCACGATAACAAACACCGAGCCTGTTGATGAAGTTTTGCCTGCTTACTGGTTGTGCCAGACCTTTTGTACCAGCAAACCTGTCCATACCAGTTCCTGCCTGCATAGATGGCATTAAGTGGTGAGAATGACTGGTTTTACAAAGAAACACAGAAACACATTGTGGTTTATGGTAATACCATAATGATGTGTCACTGACACGTGAGAGTTCAAAGGTGCATCCTCAAGCAACGCGCATCACGTTGAGAGATCAAGAGCGCATCTTTTCAGTAGCATCAGATGCCTTGTAAGTTGAGTGCTGAAGCACGAGCCTGATTGACATCACACCCAAGAGCTCTTGTATTTCATGGAGAATACATTACATTACATTACATTTAGGTATTTAGCAGACGCTTTTATCCTTACAATTTTGTCAACTATCAATTGTTCAGGGTCAGTCTCCCCTAGAGCAACTTAGGGTTAAGTGCCTTGCTCAAGGGCACAATGGTGGTAGCTGGGATTCAAACCCACATCTTTTTCAGGCTACTTGCACGCTAGCCAGGTTCCTTAACCACTACACTACCACCGCCAGTGTACAACTGTATATCTTGTAAGGTAACACGAAAGTAATCAAATGTAATTAGTTACATTAAAGAAATTGAATAGTTACACTGCCATTCCATTTTGAAAAGAGTAACTAATAAATTACATTTCCAAACTGACTTTTCCAACCCTGCTAGTAAGATAGTACAATATACCCACAGACAAAAATGGCTGAGTTTAAACAAATGACATGAATGTGAACTTGTATTGTCCTTACATTATTCAATTTGGAAAGAAAAGTATTATGTTTTGAACAGAACATTTCCATATGGGTGTAGATACTGCACTATAGGGTAGTCTGGATGTAAGGGACAGCTATATTAATCAGCATAATTCGTGAAGATGGGAGTCATTATCTTACAGATGCACGTAACCTTTAGGAATGTTTGGATTAATGAGGATGGTAATGGGTGAATTACAATGTGAATTCTGTCCTTCCTTTTTTCATTGCAGTACTGGTGGGTAAGGTGTGACAAATCAATGATAGACCTGAATTATCTGTCTTGGCTTGTCTCAGGGTCTCAACACAGACCTCTCTCACACAACATCTCAAGAGCAAAATGAATGACAAAGAGGTGACATACAGGCCATTGACATGACTGACACAAGTGCCAAAGCACACAGATCAACCTCTAAATTGGTGAGTTTGTTGTTCGTAAGATGACATTTCACTGTATGTGTGTGTGTGTGTGTGTGTGTGTGTGTGTCTGTGTGTGAGCAGTGCAACTCACTGAGCACCCTTGCTTACTCAGCTGTCAGAATATTTTAGTATGTCTCTGACAAAAGGCAAAAGGGTAGTCAAGTCACTGCACATACGGTGCAAATATTCTGTGCATCTGCCCGTGGATCTTATAAAACATATGCAAACACACAAAGACAGCAGTACTGATGAAAGTAACCCATGAAAAAGGTCATCCTCGATAGTCTTATGCTAACTTTGTAAAGAAAGAAAGAAGTGAAATTTGTCACGCTGACAAAATGATTGAATGAAGACTAACAAGTTTTCATTTCAAAGGTGCTGTGGAAACATCAGGAGATGCATACATATGTTCTGAGTCATAATGGTGGGGCATTGCGGCCAAACGAGATAGTTTAAAATAATGTTTAAAGCCATGCAGAAGATATCATGTCACTGAGTCTTTAGATATTTTCCATCCATGGCGGGCAAATACAAGTTCTGTCACAGCCTACCACATGTCGTTCTGCTGCCCATAAACCCAGGCCTGGAGGAGGGTGATGTTACAGCATGTTGGACTCAAGATTTGCCTATAAGTTTGAGTGTGTGTGTGTGTGCGTGCGTGCATGAGAGGGAGAGAGACAGAGAGAGAGAGAGTGCATCTGGATGTGTGTGTGTGTGTGTTTGTGTGTGTGCATGTGTGTGAGAGAGAGAGAGCATCTGGATGTGTGTGCGTGTGTCCGCACACCACCTTGAGCAGCTTTCCTGTACAGACCACTGGATTGTTCTGAGGAACGAAATGAGTCTGACAGATCCTCAAACCTGTCCCAGTTCACTGCAGTTGTGGACTCGGTGTGCTACTTTGGGAAAGCAGTCATCAGAATACACAAATACTGTGAACTAGGTGAAAGGAATATTTTATTGTTGTATTCGTTCAATCTATTCCAAATATGTGTGAACAGTTTTAAGCAAACTCTCTTTTGCTTTAACAGGTAAGCTAGCTATTTATTTGTATTATTATTATTATTATTATTGTTGTTATTGTTATTGTTGTTGTTGTTGTTTTGAGGAACAAAAGAAAAAGTCTAACAGCACAAAAGCTGCAGAAGTTTACATCACTCATCAGCTGACAAAGTTGCAGGGCCAAAAGTAGTCACACACACCCAGATTCTGAGGAAATGCTTGTTCGTTTCTCATGACACAAATGTGAACTGAGCCAAAGTTAGCCTATAGTCACCCTGGTGCATAGTGCAAACACTTAGGACAGTAAGCATCCAGGTTTCACAGTGCAAATCCACTAAGAGTGACTCACATTCAAGTTACACAAGTTAGTATTGTTCAGTGTCATGCAATTGTGTAGACTAATCCTTTAAAAGTCCTCTATTGTGGCTTGAGGTCCAGGGCTTACCAGATGAACTCAAGTACAGTACCTATGGAGGGGGAGGCGGTGCACACATGGTTTCCATACAAAATGCAACTTTATTTAACTTCATGCCTCCATTCAAATTACTATACATGAATAATGTTTGAACTCAATTTCAATTCACAGCTCAATCCATATGGAAAGAAAGTACAGAGAGAGAGAAAAAAAGCAAAAGCACGGACAGAATATTCAGACATCTTTTTTGGGGAAGAATGAAATGATAGTAAAAAGAAAGAAGAAAGGTTTTCCTTCCACCTCTGTAAAGACTGGGGACTTTAGATCATTAACTGGAGGCTGATGGGAAGGGAATCCCTTTGAAGCGCTGCAGGGCAAAAAATAGATAATATATATAACTATATATCACAACTTTACAGTAAAACAAAAAGCTCTGAATATATTTACAATACACACACTATACATAAATACAACAACAACAATTACAGAACATCAGTCAAATTTGAACCGAAAAAAAGGCATCGGGTTAACTAAGAATTTCAAATGTGGAAAACGAAAACCAACAAGACTTGATGACAAAGCAATATTGTACAGATGGGAACCAATGAAATAAAACAACAGAAAGGGTCATTCACAGAGGAGTTTTTCAAAGCTTGGACAAGTATCAGCACATTCAATAGAAGGTTCCGTGTAAAAACTGTAGTATGACATCATACATACAGTGAAATGTATGTCAACCAAGTCTATGTATAACCAACCAATTTGAAATATACTGTATGCCAGGGGGATGTTTTGAATACCAATCATTAAACAATTAGCAAACACTGGAGAGGTAAAAACTAGAAGCCTAACAATAACAAGTCATTTCTTCTGTTGAGGTCTCACTGTAAAATACATCCATACAAATAACATGTCGCTTCCATAGGAGACAAACACAAGTATGGCAAAGGTAGAGGAAAGAAAAGCATGAATCATTGGGTGTTCACAGCTGGCTTACATCTTTTGCTGTACTGACACAATAGATAAGGCTTTCAGTGTCCAGGGGCGAAGAAGATAGTTACAGCTGTTTAGGGGTTAGCTCTTCATAAATGAAATATGTATGGGGTTACCATGTGTGTCCATGTGCAAGAGAAGAAGTGGGTGCTTAGAAAATTACTTTTGCACAGGGAGACTTCAAAACAAGGAGGTTAATTTTAGTAACAATGGTTTGATCTGGGCTGTCTTTCTCATTGCCATAGTAGCTAGCTAGGTTAGCAGCTTTGGTGGTTGTAAAGCAATTGTCAATGCCTAACCACCAAAGTTGTTAAATAGATAGCAGCTATGGCTTTGGGAAACACAGCCCTGATCTGTTGTTATTTGTTTCATCTCTATCTGTCTCTCTCACTCTCTTTCGTTCTTTCTATCTTTCTCTCGTGTGCATACATTTAGGTAACACACTGTTTAAAGGAGGCACTATTAATTATTGCATAACTTTGACCCTGCTTGCCGTTACAAAATTATGCCAGAAAAAACTAAACAAAACAAAAAGAATCACATAGTTTGAAGGCCAGAATGTCAGAGGGAATGTGTGAACCTACAGTACAGTGTTGAACATCTGTCTATTGATGCAGTTACACTTGTGATTCACAAACATCAATGCTTTTACTAAAAAAAAAAAAAAAAAAAAAAAAAAAAAAAACAGCACAGAACCAAGAGCTGAGAAAATGTAGGATTGGCCAAAACAAAAGCAAAGATATGTTTACATGGTTAATATCACAGCTATAAGAGATCCCCAACAAGTGCACAGTGCACTTTGTGTATATAAAATTTGTGATACATTTGGTATATCAATATGCTATTTACCTTTGTTTCTTTTGATCTTCCTGAAAAGCACAATGGTGCAATTTATGATCTCAATAGTGCATCTGTACCACAAACCGAGTGTAGCTGTGAGTATTCTGTGAAAGCAATGATTCTCAAACACAGAATATTAAAAATGAACCATTAGTTGGATTGTTCTGTCACATTTTTTTTTTCATCATACGATCATGTTCGTAGTATTTCACAAGGTAAACCTTTAGGAATCAATAATAGCCCCACTTTATATCAAATTAGATAAATCAAATGTCTCTCAAAATCTGCATACGTATAAATGTATTTTCTTGTATTACAAAAGAACTGAAAAGCCCTATTATTTTCATCGGTATTTACAGCCTGTAAATCTTCATTTTATAACTTCTTCTCACGTTCACTTATATTACAACATTTTTAAAAGATCACTTTTTACAGGAAAATAGTTATATGCAAAGATGAAGTGCCCGGCATCGCAGAGAATGTAATATATGAATATAAAATACATTACTGGTCATTTTTGTGTCATTGATACTATGGTGCAATTCAATCAAGGTATTCAACCGCTAAGTTATTAGGACTTGATGGCAATTAGCGGATTGAAGATCCCCAAACCCTTTACTGAAATCTTTTTTTTTCCCCAAAAAAATCATACTTTATAAAAACAAGGTGCTGATGATATGCTTACCTGCTGGGCAATACAACTGATACTCACATGTACACAACTAGATATATAACAACATAACATGAATTAGATAATACTTCATAACACTAAGAGTGTGAAACCGGTTGGTCGCATGTAATCTTTGATGTTGCTGCCTCCCCAGTCTGTTTGCTGTGTTGAGGAAAGCTTTGCTTACGTAACACTGCCTTGTGAAACTGCTTCACTGGAGGGCCTGCCAAGCGCTTAGGCCTGCTCCAGTGACAGTGTGTCTCTGACTTAATGGAGCTTTGCCAGTTTGACTCTAATAGTGGGACATTTTATTCTGACAGAACAAAAAAAAAAGCAAAATTTGCATACTGATGTGCTCAAATTAAATTCATGGGATCTAGTGATCGCCCGCGCTCGCTGTTGTTCTCCAAGGTGTGTTTGATTTCTTTTAAATGCCCTGTCAGTTATTTTCAGCTTCTTTTACTGGCCTTTCCAAAAGTCTGTGTCTGTGAACCAGAGGATCTTAGGGACTCCTCAGCATATTTCCTATGAGCTCTGGATGCGGATATCTGACAATTTAACTACCGCCCTGGTAACAGTGCATGCATGTGTACTGGATGTGCACTACATGCCATATGTTAGATGCGTGGTGTCTCTAGTCACTATGCACGACACACTGCCTCTGTCTTCTACCACCTTTAAGGTGATTCAGCAATCAATTCTGACATTAGAAAAGGGTTGGATAAAGCATACCTCCCACTTGTAACATTAAAAAAAAAAAGATTTGATCAGCTCCAAATGTTGTATAGAGTATGTTAGATCATACAAGCATGATTACACATTTTTGTTCAAGTTTACTGTATTGCTTTTAGACATTAACATCTTCACATTGATACTGTAGTGTGTAGTTACTTACTTGTATAGCAACACTGACAGCCAATTCAGACGAAGGGCATTTTAGATGACAGCTCAGCATGACTGGCATAGCTCAAACACATATTTGCTTAATTCCTTCCAGGTAGGGACTCTGACATAGTGGTGTAATGGCAAAGCCTGGTGACTGAGTGATTTCCTTACTGGTCCAGCATAGAGGAAACATTCACAGTAAGAGAGCTTCTTTTAAACTCTACACCAAAAGCATTAACCAATATTAAAACCAGGAGCACTCAGACTGTGATGGCTCGGGTTTAGTAGACAAAACAGATATCGGTCCAACGTGCTGAATTTTTTTTTTTAAGTGGTTGGATATCCTAACCCCCCCCCCCCCCCCCATACACACACACACACACACACACAATGTTCTGTCTTGTGGTGAGGATGAGATTCCTTCCAGAGCATCTATGTCTAGAGGACATAGGGCTGAGGACAGAGGAATCCAGAGGAAGAGTTAAGAGTCCCTTACAAGAGTGCAGCTACTAGCAAGTAATAAACTAGTCCAAAGAATGCTCGAGCAAACTCACAGGAAGTTTAGACCTACACCTCAACACATATATGAATGAGCCAAGCCTGTCAGATTTTTAGGAAGACCAAAGATGACAGATAAAAGGAGCAGGATACTTCCTGGAACCACAATCGCACGGGGGGGCGGGGGGCACTAATCCCCTTTTATGCAGTGCAGAGGCATCCTCTGTAACATTGAGCTCTATGGCAGGACTCCAGAACTTCAGAGAATATTTAAAAGCCTTATTTTTCTGAGTAACGGAAGTACATTACAGACACGTTATCGCGATCTCCAAACCCTTCTGCCCATTTAATGAAACTGTCGTGATGCATGACTCTTCACTCCGGAGAAAATCAGCTTTAATTCAGGTTTGCGCTGAGCCTATTTTGAACTATATTAGTGCACGGTACTATCTACTACAGCCAAGCATGTCAACGACACGCCTATGTATGTAGCCCAGGACTGATCCCCACGTTGCTGCCATAGGCATGGACGGCCATGAAGTATCTTGCTCCGCCTATCAACCATCTTTGGTAAAACATCAGAAATGCTTCACTTTGTCTATTCCGATGCAGTACACTAATAAAACCATTAGGGGGCAACCTCATACAACGTTTTTCTTTGACCAAAAGCAAGACATCAAATCTGTCACCAACAGATGCATCTGAGACGCAGAAACAAGTGTGTTTACAAGGTTGAGTAGAAAGTTGCATTTTATATACTGACATCTTAACCCCCCCCCCCCCCCGTCCATAACTACAGGAAACAAGAGTTACTGGCACATTCACTAAAAATCGCTCTGGTAAAGGCGTAGTATTGCTGATCATCTGACAGAGGATGGATACTGTAGGTGGACTCAAGAGTATATTTGAGGGACCGTAAACCATCCATTTTTTTATGTTCACTCAGACTCAAGTGACTCTTATTTGAATACTGATGGCTCACCGCACCAGTGAGTAGCTTCCATTAAGGGGTGTTGTTGGTATGCGTAAGAGAAAATAGCTGTCTGTTTTTGTGTGTATATTCGTTGTTGGTATATTAAAGCAAGCAAGATATAGTAAGATAACAGCAAACATAAAACAATAAAAAACGTTCCTAAAAAGTGAAACCATATTTACTTTTAAAGAGATTGCACTTTACGGATCGCTAATCACAGCACAAAATGCACCATTGACATGTCTTGTGTTTTTTTTCTCTTTCTGACACACAAAAATAATTGTGACAGGTAAGTAGCCTCGGATGAAAGCTTCCGAAATTATAGCTCTGTGGAGTATTGTGAATCCAAAACCCAGCATCTGTCATCTGTTAGCTTGTGTGCACTCGCTACAAAAAAAAAAAATCCAACCAATAATCATTTAAAAAACAGGATGTATTGCAAGGGAACTGCAGTGAGTGTGTATGTCTGTCCGAAGAGCGTCTTTCGAGGATACACATAATAATCTCTTTCGCTGGTTTGTTTCGCTGACCTTCTGTGCGTGGTGTGTGTGTCTCTTCTCCTCCGCCTCCTCCTTGTCTCTGCTGAAGCAGTGGCCCGTGCCTTATCCATTCGTTTCCATAACGATGCCTCGCTTGTCTCCATGGGAACTGCCCTGTGCCCCGGTGGCCAGTGGCAGCAGCCTCAGGGACAAGGAGAGAGATGGGGAGAGGAGGGGAGAGAATAGGACGAGGTGGGGTGGGGTAGGGTGAGGTGGGGCAGATGGAGATGGCGGGGGGAGGTGTTGTGCAACAATACTGTTTCTGGAGGAGCCCGTCCCGGCTGTGTCCTCCCCTGTGTCTGCTGTTCACTCAAACTTCTGGTTTGAAAAAAAAAAAAAAATCATAACAAAGTGTGACACACACACACACACACACACACACACACACACACACACACACACACACACAGTCTTCCCTATTCCGCAGAGTTCTTCACATTATGATGATGCAGAGAAGCAGTCACCTGAACAGGAACAATGCAAAAGATACCGAGAGAAGGAAAAAATGAAAGAAGACCAAAATGAACTCGAGTAGAAATTTGTAGAAATCTGTTTGTCCCAATGACGTTCTCAGCCACCTTCAAGAAACAAACGTAAAATATTTCCAAGCAGTGCTGGAGAGGTTTTTTTTTCATCTTTCTTTTTATATTGTTTTTTTTTTTTTCCTGGAGCTTCAACACAAGGTGACCTTTCACCTGAGCTGGCTTACTGTGCCTCTGCTTCATGAGAGTTGGGAGGGCAAGTGTGTGTATGCGTGTGTGTATGTGCGTGTGTATGTGTATGTGTGTGTTTGTATGTGTGTGTGTGTGTGTGTGTATGTACATGTAAGAGAGTAGGGGCATCCTCTGTCCATCTCACTCCAGTGTGAGCGCAGACCAAATAACCACAGAGGCCTCGGAGAAACCCAGCTCAGCTGAGTCTCTTACGGGAGAGATCCAGCTCTCCGACAACACAATGTGTGTGTGTGTGTGTGCGTGTGTGTGTGTCTGTGTGTCTGTGCGTGTGTAGAAAGCAGTGATGAAGGGAGCTGTTGAATAAGATTGTGTGTGTCTGTCTATATGTGTGTGTGTTTCTGTGTGTGTGTGTGTGTGAGTGTGTGTGTATGTGTTTCTTGTTTGTAGAACCAAGTAGACCGTCCGTGCGGCAGCGCTGGCTGGTCAGACCAGCATGTGTCGGCGTCGGTGCAGGGCCAGGTGGTCGGAGCGGGAGAAGCAGCGGTCACAGTCGGCGCACTTGAAGGGCTTGACCCCCGTGTGCTTCCTGTAGTGCCGCGTCAGCTCGTCGGAGCGCGCAAACTTCCACGTGCAGCCGTCCCACGTACACTTATATGGCTTCTCACCTGTGGAGACCAACACATAAGATGCACATCAGTAAGATCACAACCGCCAAGCACATTCAAGTCAGGATTTTCACTTATAGTATTGAGGAAGGGTATCCAAACTGGGATTTCTAGAGTTCAGCCAATCAGCCAATCATGAAGTTGATTCATGCCACTTAAATCTTTCAGACTTCTGGGCTTAGGGCTTAGTGGGGACATTGGGATTAAGTTTTTGTCATACATTTTTCACTTAGAGGTTTAGCACTGAGTACGTGTCCAAACTGGAGTATCTATTACTGACACATCAAGGTCTGAGCCTGACAAAATGAAGTTCATCAAACATGAGCAATGGCAAAAATAAAAGAAGTCTCTTTTGAAATGTGTCTGACAAAAAATATGTATTTAGCGCCATCTAGCTGTCAAGATCAACTTCTGCTGCCTTTCTAAATATTTCCTGCCATGTGGCATTCAAATAATGGTGCCACAGATTCCTGTTAGAGACGGGCACCCGGAGGCGTAGTGAGCATTAGACGCGGGGGTACAGAATACCCCTCAACTTTTTGGAACAGATCAATGATGCATTTCTCACTTTTTTGATATTAGGTATTTGTCATTAAAATCACGTACCCCACAAAAAAAAATCCCCACTACACCTCTGGGGACACCTGTTGGGCAGGTGGACTCACCTGTGTGCGTTCTCCGGTGTGCTTTGAGATGGGAGCTCTTGGTGTAAACCTTATTGCAGCCGTCAAAGTCGCACCTGTGGATACGCCTCTTCTTGGAGTCGGGAGACTCAGAGCGCTGTGGGCGCCGAATACTCTCAATACTGAATGGTGACATGGAGCTGTAGAAGAATTAGACAGAGAAAGAATGAAGACATTATTTAACATGCCATCTCACAAGTTGCACATTACAAGAATTACACAATGATGTGTCAGTAAACTGACATAGACACACATTGCCACTAAACACACAAACGGATGTATCAACCACTCTTTGAGGAGAATCCACTAAGACTTGTTACACCAGGCTACAGCAAGCTGTTAGCTATCAGTTTTGATTGATCAAATGTTGGGTACATTTACATTTACATTTTTGCATTTAGCAGACGCTTTTCTCCAAAGCCACTTACAAAAAGAGGATTAACATTTCAAGCTACAACACAATTAAAAACTTAACTAAGTGTGCAACTTCCTAAGAGGGAACTGTCAGGAGATGTGATAAAAATGCAGTAGAGAGAGTGGGGGGTGCACTGTAAGTGCATTTCAGGTAGTTAAGCCAAGAGATACTCTCAGAAGACCTGGGTCTTCAAGAATTTCTTGAAGGTGAAGACGGTATCCGTTGCTCTGGTAGCACTTTCCCACAGTATGGGACAACAGATGAGAATAGTCTGGATTGACCTGTGCAAGGTGTTGGCAGTGCTAGATGACATTCCTTGGAGGAACAGAGTGGCCGGGGGGTAACACAGGGCTTGAAGGGAGTATTAAGGTAGATGGGAGCAGATCAATGACCCTGTAGGCCAACATTAGTGCTTTGAATTTGATGTAAGCAGCTAAGGGTAACCAGTGGAGCGTCATAAGCAGAGGTGCAATGTGCTCTTTTTGCCTGGTTGAAAAGCAGATGTGCAGCCATATTCTAGATCATCTGTAGTGGTCTCACAGCGCCTGCTGGAAGACCTGTTAGGAGGGCATTGTAATAGTCAAGGCGAGAGATAACCAAGGTCTGTACCAGGAGCTGATAGCATGTTGGGTTAGATTTTGTTGAATAGAGAAAAGCAGCAAGACCGAGCCACAGAGGCAACGTGATCAGCGAAGGTCAGCTGGTCATCAATCATGATGCCTAGGTTTCCTGCAACAGGTAAGGCTATTTTGCTAGCTGTCAAGTATACTCTGACAGATCTGTGAGGACATGACCTCAGTAAACATTTTCAAGGCCTCCTCGTATCTGTCTTGCGGCGATGCAGATGACATATATTTATGGCCCAATATGTGAGGTATGTCACTGAACAGCATCAACAGTGACAGGAGAAACTTGGCACAGGTACTGAGTGCCATTCAGCTAATCTAGACCAATTAAGCATTCTGTTTGCGGTGTCCTCATAAATAAGTCACAGGCCATGGGAAACTCTGTGAGATAGATTGTGCAATGCCCTGTACCCAAGGGCACCTAGTCTGAAGTAATGTAGCTTCAGGTGGAAATGAGAGGGGTCCAAGCAGATTTGTAACTGTTTATAAAAATTAGTTATTTACACAGTCAAATATTAATTGTAATTATACAGCTCTTCAGAATGCTGCGGGAGCTTCCATTTACTCTGAATGGGCCTTCCCAACATTCAGAGGTCAGTTATTTCTGTATAATCACCGCTGGAAGAATATAATGAAGCTGTCAATGGCAACAGGTTTTTGTGCTTCAGAGTCACATCTGCACATCATTCCGCAAGCAGAGATCATTCACTTATCACAATGGAACTTCGTTGAAAATGACAGGAGATCGGCTGCATTCTGAAGAATCTTTCAAGTTCAAGTCAGTTGCAAACCATTTGTTTAACTGTGGAAGCCACAAAACAGTAACAAATAAAAATCAAAAAGATGTTTGTGTGAAAAGAAGTTTTCTGTTGTTGTTTTGGCATGTAGCCGTATAAAACCAAGCCTTTGGTGTCGGGTGCTGTTCGTCCTGTTGGGAAATATTTTCCTATAATGACCAGCAGACAACACATTATGCCTTACAATCCAATCGGCCAATCACAACATTTTCACAAACTTTAGCAACTGTTTGTACTACCAAGTTTGGTTAAAACTGGAACTTGTCGTCATAGATATTAGCAACAAAAATATAAAGTTTTCACCGAATTTGGTGTGCATCCACAGAATTCTATGGTAATTGTTTATACCAAGATTAAGGGTTAAAGAAAGGATATTAGCAGTAAACACTATAAGTGCACTCTTGTGTAACAGAGTGATTACTCAACAGTTGATGTGGTTTGTACATTAGATGTACTAGTTTTTTATGAGAACTGGCAGTTAACTGTGTGTATGTGGGTAGGTAGGGTTATGGAATGCAGGCGATGTGGGGCAGTGTGCCACGTGTATGTGGGGAGTGTCTAATGGTGATGGCAGTGTGTGTGTGTGGGGGGGGGATGCGGAGTGTTCTGTGTGTTTGTTGGGGGGGGCTTACTGTTGAAGGCAGGGATGGTGGGCAGTGTATTATGTGTGTGTGTGTGTGTGTGGGGGGGGGAGCTGGCAGTAACAAGGGGAGGGGGGTGCAGTGTGCCATATGTATGTTGGGGTGGGGTGGCAGAGGGGGCATATTAGCCTAGTTTTGAGGGAAAATGACAAAGAGATTTTTAGACACAAACATGTTAGATAAATGAACATCCAGAAGCCTTAAGATAACAGGAATTTGAAAGTATCAAGTCCATAAGCCAAGCTATATTGGAGAAACCTGAAAAATGTTTATTAGATTGACTACAGTGTCTGCAGATAAGATGCCCATTCCAACAGTCTCTATTGCCTTGCCTTAGTTATTTTTTTCATTAATCTTTCTCTTCCTAAAACACAACAGTGTGCACTTGTGACTGTTCAACACCAGGTGTCACTGAAGAGCAATTTGAGAGGAATTAGCCTTCAATGTCAACGTCCAATATGACTCCACAGCAGAAGCAGAAGCTCTTTGTAACAGATGGTGAATATGGACCAGGTGAGAACAGACCTGGAATATCATTCAGTCAGAGCACAGCCACACAGCAGCCTTTTCAACTTTAGCAGACATCCATGCCTTTCCCCATGACATTAAAATCACTTCCAAATACTGTCACTTTCAAGTACTGTCAAATGTTCTGACCACCTGATCATAATATCTGCAGCAATGTGCAGCCCACGCACAGAACATCATTACGTACCAGCCAATCTATCTATCTATCTATCTATCTATCTATCTATCTATCTATCTATCTATCTATCTATCTATCTATCTATCTATCTATCTATCTATATCTTTCATGCTTAACTCTTTTCCCACATTAAGTAGTCCAGAACTCTGGGACAGTAGTGTCTTTCACTCAGCAGAGGACATGCCCCACAACAAGAGCTGCCTAGCAGTCAACAGCTTGTCCTGTGGCAGTTGAGCATGTCCTTGGGGGTGGCTGTTTGTTCTCACTGAATAACTGAGCTGAGCTGAGTGTGCGCTTGCATCTCTGTGCCGTTTGGGCCCCGATGTTGAAGTCACACACACAGGCATTACAAAGCATCCCTCCCCCCCACACTGAAGCGGACTCAATGAACTGATGACTATCGTCCTCTTCATTCCTGTGAATCAGCCCTTTAACAAAAGAAAGGTGAATTCTTTCCTAGCCCTTTGAGTCACACTGGGTGAAGTTGCTAGTAGTCACCAACAGGTGGTGCTATAACGCTTTGACTGAATTTGCTACAAGGTCTAAAAATCAATGAGGAACAAATCACAATTCCCACGCACTGTCTCTCTCTCTTTCTCTCTCTCTCTCTCTCTGTCGCATCCATCAATTACTCTGTTAGCATGCCATGCTTTTGGATTGACTCGGGCGTCCATAATGATAGTGCACTGAAGTTTGTGTTTACATCATAAATAAAGTCCACGGATAAAGATAAGCGGTCAATACGGCTGTGAGGGAAGACGTAGAGTGAGGGGGTGACTGGATCTGCCTCTGTCTACCTGTAATGTATCAGTGCCACGGTGCTTTTCTTAATGGAGTATTGATATGTTGTTTTGTTCTAGTGGCTATTCTACCTGCACAGACAGTGATGAGTGACGATGAGGAGGGCTGAGGTGCATTAAGCAGTGAACAGACAGAGAGAAAGAGGAAGGGAGAGGGAGAGAGAGAGGGAGAGAGAGGGAGAGAGGGGGAGGGAGAGGGAGAGGGAGAGAGAGACAGAGAGAGAGAAAGAGAAAGCAGGCCTGGGCCGAGAGACAGGTACCATGTCAGTCTAACTCAAAACACACACGCACCCAGTCACACACACATACACAGTCATACACACACACACATACTCACACACACACTCACTCACACACTTTTAGTGACACTAGCCAACTTTTAAGAGTATGTTTTGGGGGAGTGTGTGTGTGTCTCTTCCTGTCTGTTCATCTCACATATGTGTGTGTGTGTATGTGTGTGTGTGCTTTTTTAGAGGCTAAAGAGACACTCGAGTGGATCATGCCTCCGATCTTTCCATCACCCATATGGCAACCTGTCCTTGCTCTGTCTTTTCTCCAGCTAGCAGAACACCCTCCTGCCCCCCAACAACACACACACACACACACACACACACACACACAGCCCCTTTAACCCCACCCACCTCCCCTTGCCCAAACCCCTCTGAGTTTGATAGACACGACCTGGGTCCAGAGAGAGAGGGGGTGGAGGGGGCGGGAGCAGATAGCTCTCCAGTGGCGTGTCTCCACCACACGCAGGCCCAACTTCCTGCCCCTCCTCTGTTTCAGGGATCACCTGTTGCTCTTGGCGCACTGCCAGCCAGAGGCCTAGCGGAAATGAGCAAATGTGTCAGAAATGAAGCTGAACTCCAGCTCCCCTCTCTACCCCCTTGCCAACGCTCCAACACTCATAGGAGGAAAAAGAGAGAGAGGGAGAAGGAGGGAGAGGGAGCGAGAGAGACAGAGAGTCTATCTCTGTGTCTGTGTTCTGTACTTGTATGTAGTCAATGTAGTCATTGCAATTTTTTAACTGTCATGGCGACAAAGTGCTTTTGAATTTAAGTTCATTCGACTGAGAGAGAGAGAGAGAGAGAGAGAGAGAGAGAGAGAGAAAAGAACGAGTGAGGAGAAAAGATTGGCAGAGGGCAGTAAGACAAGAAGAGGGAAGAAGTGCAGTAATAAGAGAGTGAAAAATGAGCTAACGAGATGGCAGGAAGACGGGGGGATCGAGGGGTAAGAGAGCAACACCATAGAGAACAATAGAGAGAATTGAGAGACTCAACAGAGAATCCCATAAAACAAGGAGAGGTAGAACAACACTATGAAAAGGAGAGGCGCCATTCAAATGGAGAAGGGGAGAAGAGGGAACAGGAGGGAGAGGTAGAGGGAGAGAGAGGGTGGGAGGGAGAGAGAGAGAGAGAAAGAGAGAGAGAGAGAGAGAGCGCTTCCAAGAGCTGATATGTGAGGCCGCTTGAGTGGGGTGCACTGAGGGGAGTCTAGGAGAGAGAGACAGAGAGAGGGAGGGTGAGAGAGGAGGGGGGAGAGGGAGACAGAGAGACAGAGCGAGAGGGAGGAAGAAAGAGAGAGAAGGAGAGAGGGAGGAAGAGAGCGGGAGGATTTAGTGTGGAAAGGCATTCAGCTCTGAGGTCTCGCAGCACGGACGGATGTTTACTCCCTGACTTCATTTGGAAGCGACACGGCCTCGGTCGCATAGATATCCGATTCCCTACGCCAATGAGAGTCCTACACTGCTCATGTGCACTCATGCACGCGCGTGCGCGCACACACACACACACACACCTGACAGACCAAAATACACTCCCCTAAAAAACATCAACTTTGGTTACTACTGATCTCCCAGCCCAAAGCTTAGGCAGAAGCCACCGTTCAACAGTCAGTTACAAATGGGTGCATGTTAGCATCAGCGCGTGTGGAAAAAAACAACAAATCCTCTGCCTTGAACCCACAGCAACCCTGACATCCAGGCTTTGTGTGTCACTGCAGTCTCCCTGCCACACTCGCGAGGGAGGCGGAAAGGCCCGGATCTGTTTCAAATAGGATTTGACTGCACTCTTTGTTGTTTCCTTTTGTCTCGCTTTTTTCCCCTTCTCTCTCTCTCTCTCTCACAACCTTCCCCCCCCCTCTCTCTCTCTCTCTCTCTCTCTCTGTGAGTCACCTGCTTGCTGAGTGGGGCTTTCCAACACCGCAAAAAGCCAGACAAGCTCTCTCTCTCTCTCTCTCTCTTTCTCTCTTACACGGGCTCCCGAGGTGAGTGTCCCAACAAGGCTCTGTGCACACCACAGGGGACACCACCAACCCAGCCACTAGGCACTAGGCACACAATGCAGAATACACTGGCACATGAGGACAGAGGACGTAGGGCCTGCACCTAGAGACGGGGAGGCGGACAGGAGCTGTGTCTTGAGCAGCACGCAAGGACAGCCATGCAATAAGGGGGAAAGACAGAAGAGAAAGAGCCAGAGAAAGAGAGAGAGAGAGAGAGATGCATAATGAGTGAAAGAATAAGTAAGGGAGGATGATGGAAAGAAAGAGACAAAGAAATGCTAGAACCAAATAAAAATAAATAATAAATAAACAAACACTCAACCGACCATCAGACGTACAGATAGGTGTAACTCCTGAGTTCTGGTGGGACACCCTCCAGCATCTTGTTCGGGGTGAGGGTGAGAGGCCACAGGCAGCAGTCACACTGCTCACCTCTCCCCCCACCTGTTCTGGGGGGGGGGGGGGGGGGGGGGGTGTAGCTCTGAGTGTGACCCTAGGGGAGGCAGTAGGCCAAGCCGCGGCCACGCTAACAATAGCTCTCCCCACTCTCCCCCAGGGATTCATGAATATGGAGGAGACGGTCGGAGCAGCCAGTGTCATACGAGGAACACACACACACCCTTTACACAGAAACACACATACACACAATCAATCATTAAGATGCATTCACATACACATACATGGACACACATAACTTTAGTAACACACACACACACACACACACTTACATACACACAGTGACCCAATCATATACTCTCACCTAACCCATGCCCCTGATGTGCACAGAGCTGGTCATATATGTACATATCTAACCATATGAACCAGCAGCAGGCTCATTAAACACCCGTGTGGGGTAGGCCCATCTCCCTGAGCCCCACATCTATAGACATGCTATTGATTCCACTGCTGCAGGGAGAGGGGCTCACTGCAACACCAGAGGCAGGCTCCAGTTGCCCAGTTACGGACACACACTGGTTAGGTTTCACAGGCATACTGTATGTTGTTTTAACTTGCCAGCTGCAGTATACTGGTCTGTTATACATCAATCAGTCAATAATTGATTGATCACACCACAATGCTGAGAGATCTGGACACACACACACACACACACACACACAGACACACACATATGTTATGTGGGTATTCCTCAGAACACACATGCATAACAGGCACCCACCCAGTGTTATGCAGGGTGCATCCACGTGAGACATGAGTTTTTAAAGCTCCCAGACTCTTTAAATGCAGAGACCAGCAGATTGTCACGTACGGCAACTCTGCACAAAACATGCGTGCAATGACATGAAACAACGCACATGCTGTCAGCAGCACCATCAATCAAGCAGAGGAGATCAAAAAATGTCCTCATAGCCTAATACCATTATGAGTGTGTTTACTGCTTACGGCAACACACATCTACAGCACCTTTACAGAAACTCACCTGTACCCATGCACTTTCACACACAGGTGAACAGACATTCATGCGAGCACAGCAGGCATTCATACACCCACACAGTGTCCTAGTGAACTCTTTCACTCACACGCGCACACTCACACACACTCACACACACACACACACATCACTCATATACACACATCACTTTCCAAATCTAAATCAGAGGAAAAACAACATACTTACATATACTGAACATACACACACACACACACACACACATTTCATAAAAACAGGGAACACCACTGCCTCAACTCTTTCTCTCTCTCTCTTTCTCTCTTTCTCTTTTCTTCATTTTCTCTTCTTCTCCCTCTTTCTTTCTTTCTCTCTCTCTCTCCTTAGGTACAAAGAAAGAATGCATCTGTCTGTCTGGTCAGGCACAACTGGAACCCAGAACAGTTGTGCCCGGGGGCAGCCTAGGCGCAGTACTGCGGGAGGGGAAGAGAGCTTCTGTCCGCCTGACTGATGAGACCTGTCTTTCTGCTCAGTATGGTGCCATATGTTGTCTGGAATGCTGCCACCAACAGCAGACACAGTCAGGGAGAGGCACACTCACATGATGGCAGGGGTAGACCAAACAAAACAAATACCAGTGGCAAATAAAGTGGGGGTTAGTTTATTGCTACAATGGTTGGTTCCCAATTGGTTTTGTGACCGTTCCCACTAGATTGTGGTGGTTATCGCTACTGTAGTGGCTCAGCTGCTCTAAACTGCTGTAGTTCTAACTAGACTGTGGTTGTCAGCACATCAAGATTCTCATTAGATCATACTGGTTTCTGTTAGATAGTGGGCTAGTTTTATTGGGCCAGGCACAACACGTACTGTGCACTTTATAGATATATCATATGGAAGAACTGGGCCACGTCTCCTCTTAAACTCTGAATTCATGGTTCTAGTTATGGAACCTTCCAACACTAGTCTGAGGAACGCTCTGTTTTGTTCTAGGGTCTCCAACCTTTTTTCCTCCGAGAGCTGCTTCAACAAAATCAATGTGGCTGAGACCTACTCTTCTACTGTTTAACACTGACATTCTATTGTTGTTTGTCTAAGAGATTCCATCCTTTACCATCCTTACACACTCACAGTGCATTGCAAACCCTCATCTAAAGTGCCATCTACATTTGTGGGGAGAAAAATATTTTCTTACCTTTATTGGTCCTTCTGTTTTCCATAATTATAGCCAAATCTGTTGAGCTCTACATTAATGCTCCTCAGAGAGCAGTAAAACTGGGAGAATATTTTTGGAGAATATTTTTGTACCAGACAGGGCAGGAGATTTTAACAGGTTCCATACATTTTCTGACTATGTTATGAAATTCATTTACATTTCATTTGACCCTTTGAAGAGCTACTCTACTGGGTAGCTCCCAAGCTATGTGTTGGAGGCCCTTGGACTAGTATGTCTAGAAAGGTTCATAAAGATATGGTAGGTGAGCTTGATTTGAAGGAACTTGGCTGGCCCACACAAACAGCTTTGGGCAGAGTAGTTATAATGAGATTGCAAGCCACGGTTTCTCGTCCAACATTAATGCCTGACCTCACTAATGCACTTCTGCATGATTCCACTGCAATTCCACAAACAGAGACACAACACAGAGTTTTTTGGCAGGGTTTCCCAGAAGAGTGGAGGTTGAGATAGCTATCCTATGTCTACATTCAGAATGGGATGTCATTAACGATCCTTGCCAGGTCTCCTAATACGTTTGTTTATATACTGCATGTTACACCAGAGTTATCATGTGCATCTGTGCTGCTTTAAGATGCTCACAGAAGACTGTGTTGGTTTTGGTTACGGTTTTCATTCTAGCTCAATAATAGTGGTTCAAACCAGACTGTGCCTCTCATTAGACCAAAGTTCTGCTCTGACCCGCTCTGAAGTGAGACAAAAAGTCACACACACAGACACACACACACACGTACACATACACACACACTCATATACACACACATGGTGCGGAGCGGCGTCCCTGACCCCCTTCTGTGTGTGTCGCTCCAAGGGCTATTTTCATCCTGGAGTGGAGCGTCTGCCAACCCGCGTGCCCACATGGTCGCTGGCACCCGCCACTTACAGGGGCACTTATAGGGCACAAACACTGCAGTTGAGAGTCAGAGACAGGAGTACACAAAGCTTCAGCCCACACTTACAACAAAAATAAAAAAGGCCTGTCCGTGGTTTCACTCAGCAGCCGGCTGGACAGTCCAGAGGCCGTCTGCTGCTCATTGTGTTGCACACGGGGAGCTTAACTAAATAAATCACACTAAAGTCAACCTGTTCAGTGCTCTCCTCAGGTCCCCAGACAGAACACAGCAGCACACATCCAAACTTTCCCATACAAATACTACAAACACACATCTGCATACATTACGACACACTCTCTCTTCATACACATACATGCGCGCACACACACACACACACACATATATGCAGAAACACACACACACACACACACACACACACACACACACACACACACACACACACGCACATAAATGTTTTATTTCTGTGGCTATCACTTCGGGCCGAAGCCTCGTTCGCTTCCCCACTGCCGTTCTCCGCTGGCATCCCGAGGGCTCGCCGCACCTCAGCACTCACTCACTGCTAAGGGAAACATTTACACTGCGTCATTAGCGCCACCGAGGCTTCAGCATGGAGAGGAATCCTGGAATACTTTCCAGAGGCTTCCGCACCTAAATAACTCTCTCTGCCGCCGCCGCCGCCGTCGCAGCGGTTGCCGCGGGCACACAACACCCTGGCAAAGGGGCTCCGTTCCGTCCTCCGCTGGTGTTTTAAAAAGAGGCAGTCCTGGGTGCTTTTTATGGGCAGCTGTGTCAAACTGCGGAGTGCTGTGGGGAGATATGATCATGTCACGGGCGCTAACAATGAGGAAAAAAGCCTTGACTCACCTGATTAAACACAGATGGGTTCAGCCGTGAGAACTGCATCCAGTCTAATACACAAGGGCTTGCTGTTCCCTAAGATAATGTGAATTCCATTACGGAGATCATTACTTTTCCCTAATCTAATTGAGGATAAGCACAAATATGGATGCGTGTTCAATATCACACTGTCACACACTGCCATCCCAAATCAACGGATTCACATGACCATGATGTGAACACCTATCAGTACATTTCCTACTCCATATTAAAGGCCAAGGCCCAGACTGCATGAAATTTAATTTAAAGTGCACTTCACCTCATGAAAAAATCCCAAGAAGCATATCAACACAGACGAAACCGCAGCACACCAAATGAAACCAACCTCTGTCTAGATACAGTGTGCAGACAGCTTCACCAGACACCTTCACCAGACAGGCAGAACAACGCAACACACAGTCCAATGCTTAGCTTAGCTTCCCTTCCCTTTGTTGAAAGGGCCTGCTGGAGCATCTGTACTCTGTCTCACCTTGGCAGCACATAGGAGTGTGTGTGTGTGTGTGTGTGGGAGAGGACGACAAAAAACAGAGTATGGGATGAGAGAGGAAGGAGAGGTTGGAGGTTGTAGCGTTAGGAGGGGGTGGGGGGGGTGGGGGGGTTGTGGTACTCACTCCTGCACAGCCCGTGCTATAGAGAGTGCCGTGGATCCGGTCTCATTAACACTGTCCAAGGTCACGTTTGGCAGGTCGTCATCATCGCTGTCACTCTTGATATGTCTTGGCGACAGACCATTGGGGTCTGTTTGTGCTATGGAAAGAAGAGAGAGAGAGAAAGAGAGGGACCTGGTTACCCAGATAGCAATTACCTTTGATCTAGACCCAGATAAAAGCCTTTTCATCCGCATGAAGCCCTCATAAGTTTTCATCCCACATCCACACAAGATGAGGGTTTTAGCTTAACCATTCTAACACCAAGCTGTGTCGTATTTGTGTTGGTTTTGGCCCAGGGCAGTTTGCAAGCACGTAAATGGAATTGGGTTTAACAGAGCTGGATCAGGTGCTGGCCTTTTTGCACTGTGGATCTGTTTTACTGATACGACCCACTTTGGGCGGATGTGCATTTGGACCCTGGACCAGTTTGGAATTGCGGACCTGGGCCAAACCACACGGTCCATTTGGGCTACATCCATGCCAGAGTGTCTTTGCTATCAGGGTAGTCAGGTGACGTTATTATAAAACCTTTTTGCAACCTGGATGAGCTAGTTTGATGAGCTTAAGGTGAATTTATTTCACAATAAAATGAATTTATGTTTGAGCCACTTTTATTTCACTATAAAAATTTATGATGACAGATTCATGAGAAATTCCACAGAGATCTTACAAACTTAGAGTACCAGGAAACAGACAATCTCCAAAATTTCGAAGAAAACCACCTAATCAATTACTGCCAAAAACTGCATTTCTACCACATTACACTGCACCAATGGAGTTAATCCATCACATCAACCATCTGTTAACCATACTAATGCAACACAAGTGTTACCTGGTACAGCACACTCAAGTCCTTAGGCTAAAATTACTCTGCAAAAGTGTTTTTTGGGGAAGCACTACGAGTGTTCATTAACACAGAAATGTAAGATTAGCGAAGCTACTAATATCCAGCAGCTAGCTTCTGGTGCTCCGGGTGTTTGAGTGGTTTGTGTTTGGTGCTACTGGTCAGGATACTAATCACACGTGGTATGCTGAAACTCTTAACTCACAGCTCCACACATGCCCAGGGCCAGGCATAAATTAAACACTAGCTACAGGCCAAATAACACAAGCGTATTTGCACAACTACTCATGAGAAACCAGCGAGGTTGCTTAGGGTGAGTGGAGAGTGCGCAGGCCTTTGAGAATTAAGAGGGACAGCTAAGATCCAAGTGACATGAATTCCATCAACAAAAGTGACATACATTTCATCATCTAAAGGGCTCAGCGCATGCACGACGGTGGAACTGCACACAAATTAAAATACTGTATGTATTTTAAGGACAACTATGTTATGTCCTTTGTGTGTGTGTGTGTGTGTGTGTGTGTGTGTGTGTGTGTGCACGTGTGTGTGTGTGTGTGTTTACCATGTCTAACAAGAGCACAATGTCTAAGGACAGTTGGAGAGTTTGTGAGCTTTCTGTGTGTGTGTGTGTGTGTGTGTGTGTGTGTGTTTCTATGTGTGTGTGGGGGGTGGGGGGGGACAATATCTATGCTACACATTCAGTGTGCGCTGCATGCATGTGAAGTGGAGATGTAGTTGGAATGGTGTGTGCTTCGCCAGGGGTGGACTGTGTGTGTGAGACTGGCTCGATTGGGGGGTGAATTTTTTGTGTAGGCTGGGTTGATTTAGCACAGGCTGTGAGTTTGGCTGTGGGTGGATGGTGCGTGTGTGTTTTTGTGTCTGTGAGAGTGTGTGCACACGTATGTGTGAGAGTATGTATGCATCCATGTCTGACTCTGAGCATATAGGGTGTAAACAATGAATAATGTATGTGTGTGAATTTGTCTTTTGGGGCATTTGTGCCTGTGCATGTCTGTGTTTCTGTCTATGTATATGTGTATCTGTGTGTGTGTGTGTGTGTGTGTGTGTGTGTGTGTGTGTGTGTGTGTGTCTGTGTGTTTGTGGACGACTGAGGTTTGATATGGTCACATTGTTTGTGTGAGGGTGGGCTGGCTGCTGTCTCTGGGTTGGCCTCAGGCTGTTTCCTCTGCGAGGAGCCATCAGTCCAGCCTCACTATCAGCCTGGGGCAGACACACACACACACACACACATACACACACAAACGCACACACATATACACACATGCATGCACACACACACACACACACACACACACAAATACACAAATTTCTCTCTCTCTCTCTCTCTCTCTCACACACACACACACACACACACACACACACACACACACACACAGAGACACTTCACAAACACACGCCCGTCAGCAGCCTGAGCTATTCCTCTGCTATCAAACACAGACTCCTCTAACCTGCCCAAAGACAACAACGCCCAGACATGGCACTGCACAGCCCAGCAGAGAAAAGAACACAACAGCCCAGCACCACCACTGTTTTATCTGCTGGGTGGGGACCATCGCCTGCAGCAGATAAACTCTGATTTCTCCAGTACACTGGGGATGGTCCACCGCACCACACTACACTGAACTACACAACTCTACACTACACTACACTCCACTACACAGTGCCAAGCACCGCACAGCTCTACACTGCCTACACTCATCGCTTTATGGAGTCAAAGAACGGTATGGAAAATCACTGGCAGCTGAGAGACCATCGAAAACCTGCTTTCCTATTTAAAATGTGCTCTC
>PYXC01001443.1:3222500-3227500 GCA_015244755.2 Tenualosa ilisha | reverse complement strand
CCTGGAGGCAGACTCGCCGCAGGCTCCCTGTCCCCCTAAGGTGCATCTCCTCCTTCCTACAGAAATCTCTTCACTCCTCTCCGCTCCTGTCCTGATTTATTTATTTATTTTTTATCCCTTTCCCAGTCTTGCTCACTAAGACACACACGGCTTTGCATCCCTCTTCTTTTTTCCCTCTGGTGTTCCTACACACACAGTCAGACAACTCTGATGTCTCCTGTCAATGAACTCACTTGGGTTAAGAACCCCAACCAGAACAAACACAAAACAATTTAACGCTCTTCTGGAGACTGAAAGCATGGTGCATGAAAATGTATATCGAAATAAACATTGCTAACAAAAGCACTGAGGCCTTTAAAACATACAATATCGAAGGGTAGGAAAGCTGCATCTACAACTAACCCATACTGTGTACAAATAACATGTTTGGTTGCTGTTATGCAAAAATAATAATAAAAAAAACCCAAATTTCAGCAAGACGCTCGGGGCATTACAGCGCCCAAGCAGCACACCCAAGTAACCACATTTGCATATGAAGTGTCCCTCTTAGTTTTAATGTCATTTCAGTGGAAAAAACACACACAGACACACGCACACAGAGAGTAAATGTTTCCTAACCTCACCCACTCCCAGTCTCACTTTCACACACTCACACACACACACACACACACACACACCCTCTCTGCTCCGCTGCTTCCAGCCCTACCCCTTGCCCTACGTTGGCCTGATGCAAACTGTCTTCTCTTTATTTGGGGATACTGGAGCCATGGCTAGAGCTTCGTTTCCAAATCTTACGGGTTGGGTGAAACCCTCCTTTTTAGACGGGGAGGCAAAATGACCTTTTCTGGCAAGGCCCTGGCCTGCAGCCACACACCCGAAATCAGACCATGCGTGTGTGTGTGTGTGTGTGTGTGTGCCTCTGTCTGGGATGCGTGGCCGTGCATTGTCTGAATGAACAACAACAACAACAAAAAAAGCCCCGGCGTGATGCACTTCAAAGCTCACCACTGCGTGGGTTTGCACACTTCCTGCTGTTTGCCATGACGACTGCTACACATATGGATAACTGCCTCCAATCAGAAGCCATTAGTCGGGAGACTGCACTCGCTCAGTCGTTGAGAGAGAGAGCGTGCGAGAGAGAGAGAGAGAGAAAGAGAGAGAGAGAGAGAGAGAAACAGAGAGGAAAGGCATCGGGGGAAAAAAAAGGAGAGAGCCACTGTGCGGATAGGCCCATCAATACCGCTCAAGCCAAACCCTGCACTAAGTGTGTGAAACTATTAGTTTAAGAGCCAACGGCTGCTTCTTCTCATCACTTACAACAGTAATATGATTTTAAACAAGCCGACCACCACACTACAAATATTTACTAAGTGATACAAGCGACTGCGGTGGAGGCGTGCGTGCGTGCGTGCGTGCGTGCGTGCGTGCGTGCGTGCGAGCGAGCAGCGTGCGTGCGAGCGAGCAAGTGAACGCAGACCGTCTTTCGCGCGCTGGCACGTGTTTTGGCCCTCGCCATCACAAAGCGGCGCGGCAAGTGGTGAAGTCCGTGTGCTTGTTGGAAATTTCTAGACGTACTTTGGGTAGAGAATGTTCAGCAACTCATTTTAAGCAAAATTCCTTGTAAACAGATAACAGGAACTCTGAGTAATAGGCAGAATAGAGGCTGTTTATAACACCGCCGCGCAGACCACACACACACACACACACACCACACACACACATAGGTGTGGTCCCTCTGGTGGAAAACATGAGATGAAAGGGGGGAAGGAGGGCATAAGGTAAGCAAATCATGACTACAGAGAGAGGGTGAGGGACTGAAGGACAGATTGAGAGAGAGTGAGAGAGAGAGAATGAGTGAAAGATAAAGAGAGAGGCAGAAAGAGAGTGAGAGAGAGAGAGGTGAGAGAGGAGAGAGAGAGAGAGAGGGAGAACTAAAATAGAGGGAAACTGAAAATTAAAAATGAGAAAAAGACAGAAGCTTTCTCTCTCTCCTTCTCTCTTCATCCGCCCTCCCCGTTCTCTCCCTCTCTTCCTCCCCACTTTTCTCTCTCTCTTTCTCTCTCTGTGTGCATCTGTGCCTTTGCTCTGCCAAGATGGCGGTCCTGGCTGCAGTGGCCTGCTTGTCTGGAGGCCCTGTGAGCATTCCTGCCCCAGCTGTGGCTCTCCGCAGCCCCTCTCCCCAATCCCCCCAACCCCCCACCCACCACCTCTCCTCCCTCCCAGGGCTGTGCTCCCAGCCTCAGCCCTCCACGCCTGGGAGTAATTAGGGGTATCGCAGGGGCGGGGGTGGGGGAGGGGGGAGGGCAGTGATGAGGAGAGGAGGAGGAGGAGGGGTTTTGTTGGTTGGTTGGACCGTGCGTGTGTATTTGTGTGTGTTTGTGTGCATGTGTGTGTGTGTGGGTGGGTGTACGTGTGTGTATATGAGCGGGTGGGTGGCTGTATGTGTGTACAATGGAAGGAGGAGTTCGCCCGTGTGTGAGTGTATGTGTGTGTGTGTATGTCAGTATTGGAGTCTGTGTGTATGTACATGTGTGTGGGTGTATGTGTGTGAAGTGCAGAGGGGAAAGAGTGCACATGAGAGTATGTGTGTGTGTGTGTGTGTGTGTGTGTGTGTGGGGGGGGGGTCAGATTGTCTGAAAAACAACTGCTCTCTTACCCCTTGTTCAGATTCCAGAGGTTCTGCTTTGACTCTGACTGCAGGCATTCCGTCCAGCATTAACATCCTGTTATTGGTGGCGTCTGTGTGGGGGAAAGAAAGAGAGAAAGAGAGAGAGAGAGAGAGAGAGAGAGAGAGAGAGAAAGAGAAAGAGTGAGAAACGGTTAGCAGGGGGGAAGGAGGGAGGAGAAGGAGAAGGTGTGCGGCCGGCCCTGGAGCCCCCCACACTGCTGACTTTGTCATGACTAAGCGTCTCTCGTGTGACTCCTGCTCACCTCTGGCATACCAGAGCCGACCCAAACATGGGAAATAACAATGACGGGGCCGTAACAATGGAGCGCCCGCTGCCACCACCGCTGTGGCAATGATGTCATGGTGGCACTTGAGCTCGCCAAGCTGTCCAGGTTTATGGGGCAGGGTGTAAACATTTACATTGAGCTGGGTCTTTCACACCACGACGCAATGGGAACTAGCTGTGGAAATCACGCAGAGGGCGACCCCCCCATCACAATGACTGCTGGTGATTCATATCTGCTTACAGGAAATTAGCTACAAAATGATAAACACATTCACATTTCTTAATTGGAGGTTAAAAAAAAAAAAAACTGAACACACATAGTCATACAGTACATACGAACAGCACACACACACACACACACACACACACACACACATGCAAACTACATGCACATGTGTTAAATCTGACTCTACTGGCTCTGAAAACCAATATGGAGGAAACACAAAAACACACAGTATCAGCATTTCCTATCAACATGTACCAAGATTAAAAAAAAAAAAAAAAGCAATACAATAAGTCAAAGCGAGCATGGAGCTGGCGCTCTGAGGAGCAGACTTGCGTAATCCACCCCCAACCATTTCCTTGAGTTCACAGATAAGACAGCATGTTCGCTATTACCCAGGTGACCCCTGTGCATAGCTAGAGGGTCAGATAAAACCAGAAACTCAACTGAGCTGGCCAACCAGACATCCCTCTTTTCCCTCCCCCTACCCCCACAACCACCCCAACAACACCAGTCCCCTCCCGTCCGCCCCCCACCCGCCTGCCTCCTGCCTCCTGCCTGCCTGCCAGGATTCCACTCCCTGCCTGCCCCCGGGGCAACACTCCCTTCTTCCTTTCCCCCAACTTAGTCTTGGTATTGGATGGGGAGAGGGCGTGAAGGCAAAGAGAGAGAGAGAAAGAGAGAGAGTACCTTAAAAAAAATGGCTTTTCAAAATTTACTTATTTCAAGCAAAATCTGGCAGTGCAAGCAAGAAAAATGCACTTACTAAGATTTCTTGAAAAAACTGAGAAAGAAAAGTCTTCATTTAAGACAACAATGCTATTGCTATTCATATATTGCTAAGTATTTTGCTAAGTATTCATATTCGACAATGCAAGAAGCAATGATGACAGTAATGGATTGTCTGAAAAACGTTTAGGTTTTCACAGGCCAAACATTTTGTCCAATTTTCATGAAAGCTGGCACACGTAATGTTCAGACCGAGCCTCATACAAGCTAGCTATCGCCATTTTCATGCTTGAACTCTTTGAGGGGATATGCCACCGTTTTGGACGATTAACTAATTTTGGACAATTTACTAATTAGTTAAGCAACTGAGTTTTACCTTTCTTCAGTTCATCCAGCCACCGTCAGTCTCAGTCTTACGGTAGTGTTTTTAGCGTCAGGTTAGCATTTATCATGTCTTTGGTTCACTGTCTCACTATAGCATCTGCAAAGTGTCCACAGAATTTCCAACATTTTTTCTATGTACTAAGATCAATGGGAAATGAAATGTGATAATTTCCTAAACCCATATGTCATGGAACTATACTCTCATTTTGGCGGGAAACAAGAAACAATAGCCTGGCTTCACTGAGCTGTGCTAGGACTACTTGATCTATGCCTTGAACTACTTGCTCTGCTTGATTATTATGCCAGAATTAGAGTATAGTTCTATGTCACATCGTCTGTCACATCTAATTTTCCAAAAACATGATGTCTATGGAGACTCCAATTATGATGCTTGACCCCCATATTGCTGCTTGCAGACACAAGTCTTTTCAAGTGCCACTGTCTTGCTGCAGTGACAGATCATTTTTTGGTTGAAATAACCAATAGTGATTATCTCAGTGATTTTGAATATAGGCTTAGTTGACTAGATAAAATAATTTGAAACAAGCAAAATTACCTTCAATGTCTGTCTGACAACTGGTCAGCATACTTTACTCTCATAAAATGAGTAAAATTACCTAAAAATCTGTTGTATTACCTAAGTAAAATAATTCCAGACAGAATATACTGAAACAAACCAAACCAAACCAAACCAAAATCTGCCTCAATAA
>PYXC01001443.1:3172500-3215000 GCA_015244755.2 Tenualosa ilisha | reverse complement strand
ACAAGCTTTTTCTTCGCGTTCTAAGAAAGCATGGACGCAAAACAGGCCAGACTCTCGTGGTAAAAATAGCAATGGAGTGACAGATTCGTTTGTGTGGTTTGGGGCACTTTTTTCTTCAAAACTTCATGTGAGCAAATCCTCAAGCCTATTTCTGTGTGCCTGTAAGTTCCCTGCTAAAATAAGAGAAGGAGCCGTAAACACCGTCCGCTAAGCGAGAGTGAGCCAAACGAGAGAACATACAAGCCTTTTCTGACTCCATGGTTTCTTACTCCATGGCTTCAGAACAGGTCCATCCTCACGAACGGCACCTCCGTCCAAGCGCTTTAAGACTAAATTGAAAATGAACTCCAGAGGACCTTGCGTAATTCATTTTCCACATACTCTGCAGTGCCGCTAAAACACTGTGGAGTTCATCCCTATTCTTCCATGTCCTACACACACACACACACACACACTCACACACACACACTGTGGAGTCCGTCCCTATTCCTCCATGTACTCTTGTGGACATATTTTCAGTCTAATCTTTCTTGGCATGAGGTGAATGACTTCAGACTTTCCATTTCATGCGGCAATCTCTCCTCGGTGGCCTGGGACCTTCCGGATGCTTCTGGGACAGTTTTTTTTTCTTCAAATTTGGCCCAAGCATAGAGGGATGGATGTTGGGCCACCACTACTGTGAATTTTCCTCTACTATACACAGTTCAACTCATCACCACTAGGTCAACAATCACCTTGAGAGAACCCACATTCACAAATCTACACACACACACATATACACACATATACACACATATACACACATACTTGAGTACTAACAGACACCAACATACTTAAACATAAAACATGCGCCATTTTATGCTAAAAGCCACACACAAAAAGACACAAACACATAAATCACACACACATACACACACACATATACACACTTCACACATACTGTCCAAACACACGCATGGCAGCGCTGTATATTTCATTCATTTGCTTGCAGTGCAAACTGAATTGTTGTTGCCCTGTCAGTGGCGCTGGTCTTCTGTAAGTGTGGCGGAAGCAGTAGCACATGGTTCGCACCGCTCCGCTCTGCGCCGTGCCGCGCCGAGACGGTCGGGACAAGACGAGCCGCCTGACGGGGAGAGACGCTGAGACAGCTTATGTGATTATGAAAGGCAGGGTTCCTCTCTTCCCCCCCCCCTCTCTCTCTCTCTTTCTCTCTCTCTCCCCCTGTCTCCCAGGCTATCTCACGGGGCTACTATGCCCTGTTGAGTGATGGGTGCGCTGGGATATTTTTGGGGGGACGAGTCAATTTAGGCAGACACTCGCTAGCTTGCTCACGTTGGCGGGCATATGCAAAGTGATCCGCCAGTGAGAGTGAGGAACGAGGGAAGGGGGGGGGGGGAGTCGGGGGGGGAGGGGGTGGAGAAGAGAAGAAGAGAGAAACCCAAAAACAAAGCGAACTCAAAGCCCCTTTAAGCCAGATATCGCTCACAGGCTTTCACAACCAGTTGGGTGGAGGCTGCCTCAAAGAGGCCCAATGTGAGAGCACTAACAGCTGGGGGCTGCCCTCAACACACAGACACACACACAAACAGACACACACACACACAAACTTACAGAACACACATACAGAGGACACACACACACACACACACACACACACACAGAGCTAAAACACACACACAAACATACAGAACACCCATACAAAGGACACACACACACACAGAACACAAACGCACACACAAACATACAGAACACCCATACAAAGGACACACACACACACACACACACAGAACACAAATGCACACACAAACATACAGAAGAACATGCAGAAAACACATACATGCACGCACACACACACAGAAAAAAGACACACACACACAGCATCCCCTGAAGTAGCAATCGCCTCAGCACCTCTCTCCACACACACACACACACACACACACACACACACACACAAACACACAAACCATCCCCCTTAATCTCCAACCCCTCACTACACACCCAACACCTGATAGGAACTTGAAGTCCATTAATAGAAGGATGGAGGCTAAGTAAACATTCCCCCACTTGATCCTCAGAGGGAAAAAAAAGGTGAGAGGGAACACTGGCTCACGGAAGTGGTGATATTCCGACGGACTGCCTTTGAGTTCCAGCTATTTCTGCTCTAGGGGGATCCTATGTCAGTTTTCCTGCAAGGATGAGGTCGCCGGATGCAGTTATTGCCCCCCTTCCACCTACAACTACACCAACACACACACACACACACACACACACACACACACACAAACACAGTGCATACGCACCAAGCCTAAACACCCCAAGTCAATTCATGGCTTAGTGTAAAGTGGTCAATTTTACTTAGGGACGGGAACTCAAAGTGACAAAGTGTAGCAAATCCTTGAAATGGGAGCTCTGTCTACAACAGTGTGTGTTAAATCAAATAAAACAATATATTTCCCAATAACCTACATTGTTAAAAAAATAATAATAATTATATTCAATATATTACACATATAGGCCTATTAATATGTGAGATTATGATTGTGGGGTAAAAGGTAGGTCAGTATAAATAGGGCTAATTCTGACATCATTCCCTTTAAGTGTGTGTGAAGTCGAGTACAAGTCAGAGTGGAGGAGCTTCAGACTACCAAAGCTGCCACTGCTTACAACTTTGTCAACAAGTGCTTCTGCAAAAGTCACAAAAGCTCAATAAATGCATAAAGATGTTGTGGTACACAAGTCAAAGTTATGATCCCTGTGTGTGTGAGTTGGCGTATGTGTGTGTATGTATGTGTGTGTGTGTTGAGGGGAGAGGAGGGACAGCTTCATGTTTGCAAAAGACAAGTTTTTAAAAAAAGGAGAAGCACGTCTGTGCACTCTCAAATACACAAACACACATACACAAACATACAGAGGACGCAAACACACACACACACAAACACAAATGCACACACACACACACACACACACACACACACACGGGATGCCCCGCACAAACAGTTAAAGTGAAACTGCGCCAAGGGCTTGTGCTTTTCGTGGTTTGGCCTTCTCGCTCTCTGACCAAAGCGTCTGGCTTCCTGCAGCACAGTTCCTCTGCTAAATCTGTGACTGAAAGAGAACCAGGGGGGTTGGGAGGGGGGGGGGGGCAGGGGGGAGGTGACCTCTGATTGCACTTCACCCTCCGCCTCTCCTTGCCTGCCTGGCTGCCCACACGCCAACCCACCCGTGTTTCAACTTCTGCAGGCTTAGAGCGCCGTCAGAGTTTCCACCAGAGGCGAGGCTTGATTGCGTTGTGGGCCTCTGACGTGCGACTGAGACCCCCACAGTGACAGTGACAGTGACAATGTGGGTCTGGGAAGGGACTGGCTGCGGTTGTGAGGGTACTTTTGTGTCTGATGTCGAACACAGCCGCTGATGATGCTCTTGCCGATGCCTCACCGGCCTACACACACCACAATAATATATCATAATAATATCAGCCGCTGGGCCCCACATCAGGCACACACATTTTCCTATTCATGTAGTCACTAACGAACTCATGACAGCCTGTAACTCGCTGGCTCGCCCCTTCCTTCCCTTTCTCTCTCACGCACGTTCACTTTCTCACTCGCTTTGCAATTCACTCTCTTTCACTCAACGACAACTAATGACAGAAACAACACATTCACACAATAAATTGCTAATTTGCTAAGTCATTACAGTAATTTACTCAATAACAACAACAACAACAGCAACACACATACACACACACACACACTTGCCCTACACAGAGTTTCACGGGCAAATACTCCCCCCATTGCCTCACCTCACCTCACCTGCCTGCTCCCTAGTCAACATCCGACCACTCTCTATCTCTCTATCTATCTATCTATCTATCTGTCTCTCTTTCTCTATCTCTCTTTCACTCTCTGTCTCTGGTTGCTTCTCTCAGCTGCAATCCCCATGTTCTCACTCACCCCTCGCTCCCTTGTTTCCTTGTAGGAGCGCTCAGATTATCTCTCGCCCCCCCCCCACTCATAGGTGCACTTTCTCTCTTCCTCTCTTTCCCTCTCTTTCTCTCTCTCTCTCCTTTTCTACACCCCCTTTCTTTCCCTTGCATTTGTGAAGCTAGTATTGGCAGCATTCTCTCATTCACACCCACAGCCGTGTAACACCTACATACACATGCTCTTCCACTGCCTCTCTCTCTCATTCTCTTCCCCACTCTTTTTTCTTCTCAACCACTCTCTCTCTGTCTCTCACTCTACCTCTGTCTCTTGACCTTTATCACTCCATCTCACTCACAATTGCTGTTTTTCTCTCTCGTCCAAAGAAACTTTACGCACTCTTTCATCAACTCTGCTCACACATGCATAAAAACAGACACACACACACACACACACACACACACACACACAAACACACATACATACACACAGGCGCACAAAGTAGGACATCATAGACAGCATTAATGTGTCATTCAGACCTTCTCATTAGGGTCTAACAATGATTTCAATAGATCTTTAGCAGACAAAGCAATTAAATCACTGAGGTGCATCCTCAATTGACTCCAAAGACCACTGAGAGATAGTAGCACACACACACACACACACACACACACAGTTCCCAAACTGCGCTACGTGAGCTCCCAGGCAGCTGAGGGAAAGTAGAGGAGTTATAGAGATATCTATTCCTGCTGGCACTCTGACTCCATGTTCATCTGTGTGATCATGGCCATAAACAGTAGTGGAAGAGTGGGGGCGGTAACACACACACACACACACACACACACACACACACACATGTGCGCGCAAATACATAGACATCACTCACAAACACACATGCGCAAGCACACAGACACAAAAAACACACACACACACCCACACATACACACACACAGAGCACACACACACACACACAAAACACTAATGTACACACATTCCCACTTCCTTTCACACTTACACACACACACACATTCACAAAAACACCTTCACACATACAGGTACACACATAAATTCGGTGTACAAACATACACAATAAGCAACCTCTACACTGTGGTGAGCTGTATCCAAAAACAGACAGCGATGACCCCTAGCAGTGCACCGAGCACCACCCCCACCCACCACCCTCTCGGTCCCCACCAGCCCCCCTCACTAAAGAGCAGTGGTCTCAGAGGCTGTGCTTTAAAATAGACCTGACACAAAAACCTCAATTGCACCGGGGGGGTTGCAAAGCAAGCAAGCAAGCAAGCAAGCAGGCAGGCAGGCAGGCAGGAGGGGCCAGGGTGGGGTGGGGTGAGGTGGGGTGGGGTTGGATGATGTGGGAGGTGTGGTGGTGGTGAGAGAGGTGGCTGGCTAAGGGCGGAAAAGTGCCGCTGCCGCCGTAGCAGCGCGGAGATTGATCACTGCGGCGAGGCCTCGGTGGTAAAGCCGCCGTTCCGTTCCAGGGAGTACAGGGGAGCACGAGAGAGAGAGAGAGGAGGGAGAGGGAGGCGACCTCTCTCCAAGATCCGAGATCAATAAAGAATGTGCACTCACTGACACACCACCATTCCATTTATTTACTCTCTCCTTTCAAGCATTGAAGGAAGGGGAGAGATGAGTGAAAGAGCGAGAGAGTGAGAGAGAGAGAGAGAGAAGAGAGTCAGAGGAGAAATGAGAAAGGGAGAATTGAAAAATAATTAAGAGAGTAGATGAGGTGAAGGTGAATGGAGAGAGGGGAAAAGCAAGGGAGTGGGTTGGGGGGGGCAACATCTCACCTTTGCCTCGAGCTGACATTTGACATTCCTCGCATTTGTAGTATAAGCTTTAGCTGTCTTTGCTGTGCCTGACTAAAAAGCCTAGCCTACACAGGGGTTTTTCACTCTCTGTATAAAAGCAAATCTCTCATCCACACTGACCTCAACCACTGACAGTCTTTCACAATGTGAAAGTCACAGTGAGAAATGTTTACATATTATGTTTGCACGTTTCCCACGTGTGGTGATTTCACATCTGACTGTGATATAGCCTACTATGCATCATTACTGGCCACAACATTAAACACTACATGTTGACATATACAAGATAATAACATTGCCATTACCTCTCCCATAATGGTCGCACTCGGGACGGAGAGTCAGCTCATAGCGGGCCTCCCGGGGTGATTAATACCCAGATCAAAGCTGTCCCATTAACTCCATGTCGTTAATCAATCTTCACTAAATTCCGCCCGCTGACATCGTTCATGTCAATGTCATTAGGTCAGAGAGGCTTTGACAGCCGGCGCTGTTGTCACTGATGTGAAACATTCACTGTGGCTTGTTGGTGGCAAGAGCTAAAAGCTACGTCATCTGCTGTCTAGAGACTTTGTTTGATGATGGCATTTTTTTTTTCTTTTTTTCTTCTCCTGTTACTGTACGTGTTTTACAATGGCTCAATGTTTTGTGTGTGTGTGTGTGTGTGTGTGTGTGTGTGTGTGTAGGTGCGGAAAGCAAGCACTAAATTGTTGTCTTCCTCTCCAGCTGGTGTGGCGTAACTCTGGCCCAGGTGCAGGCCGAGTCTGTTCTGAGCGTATGTGTGTGGAGAGTCGGCCTGTCTGGGAACAAAACAGGTAGCGTGTCACACAGCAGCATAAGTGGGCACGTCACCAGGAAACTCAAATCTGTGCCGGTCGCTTGCTGTCACGCCGGCTGAGCTCCGTTCCAAGCTCTCCCACTTGATTGACAACCAAAACAAACAATCCTTACTGCGAAAGCAAGTAGGAGGAGGAGGAGGAAGAGGAGGAGGAGGAGCGAGGTTCTCCTCCCAGCTTTGGGTGGATCCTGCAGCTGCTCTTTGCCTTTGAAGGAAGAGCAAATCCGTTTAAAGGTGGCCAGCGCTAAATTTTTCAGGAACCATCTGTCTGCCCATACCAGCTGTCAGATAAAAAGGTATAAAACTATTCTACACAGAACATACCAGTCTCACACACACACACACACACACACACACACACACACACACACACACATGCTTATTGTCTCACATTGACACACATACAAACAAATAGCAGCATGTTTTTTAAAACAACACACAGCAGTGTAAACCAAATGCCTAACATCAAGCCGGCGGATGTAAAAGTAATTAGTATTATTACTGTAACCCTGGAAGTGAATTATGGGCTGTAATTAAATCATGTATGCTAGTAGTGAGCTAAAATATAAACTCATTATCTGATTCCGCGCTGACATTTTGACACATGGAGAATTTATGACAGTGCAAGAAACACAGAGGCTAGGCGCTCTCCCTCCTCCGAATCAATTATTCTCACTGCGATAGACTTCTACAGAAGCCTTCCCTCCGCTGGGCTACACGCACTCAAATGAAATAGATTCATTCATTTTCCCTTTAAACAAATAAAGTGCAGGCAGGAGTGAGGAGAGGAGAGGAGAGAGGGCGAAAATTAAATTGTGGTGATATTTCAGATGTTTCTGAACGAGTTCGGAGTCTCTTCAGCAGGCTTGCAACTGATACCCTGGGCAGGGACAAGGCTGAGGGAGCCTGTGTTTGTGTGTGTGAGTGTGTGTGTGTGCATGCATGTCCTTACCAACATGTGTGTGACAGTGTATGGTTGTGAGTGTTTTGTGAGTGTACATGACAATTTTTGTGTCTGTGAGAGTGTGTCTGTGTGTGTGTGTGTGTGTGTGTGTGTGTGTGTGTGTGTGTGTGTGTGTGTGTGTGCGTATGCATGTGCATGTGTGCATGTGTGTATGTATGTGCGTGTGTTTATACGTGTGTGCGCATGTTTGTGAGATAGAGGGAGGGGTGTACGGGTGTGTGTGCGTGTGTGAATGTGTGCGTGTGAGTATCTTTGTGTATGTGTATGTGTGTGTGTGTGTGTGTGAGAGAGAGAGAGAGAGAGAGAGAGAGAGAGAGGAGGGGTGGAGTTCAGGAGTGGCAGAGGAGGAGTGCATTATCATCAGCACAATAACCCACTCCTCGGTCTCCGGGGGCCTGTCACTTCCTGCAGCCCTTAATGGCCAGCTTCTTTAAGCAGCCTGCCTGCTTGCCTGACACATCCTCCCCCAGGCCCCTCTCTCTCACACACACACTCACACTCTGACGAGTGTGTGTATGTGTGTGTGTGTGTCTGTGTGTTTGTTTGTGTGTGTGTGTGTGTGCCTGTGTGCCTATGTGCATGTAAACATACTAAACATACACTTAAATACACACTCAGACACACTAACACACGCACTCACACACACATATATATACATATATATATGTACACCCAAAGAGGGTCTCCCTCCTAATACTCCTCCCCCACAACAGGCACACACACACATACACACGTGCACACACACACACACACACACACAAACAATAATGCAGATGATGATGCATGATGCTGACTTGGTTCAGCGTTTTCAAGACACATATTCAACATGAAGTCATTCACACACAGACACGAGGATGCTAATTTTCGCCATAACAAGCTTGCCTCCATTACCGCGCCGTCGCTCAAGAGTGGTCAATCTTACTCATAATGCGCTCCCCCACACGAATACAGTCCAATTTCACCTCACCCTCGCTCCGAGACCCCAGAGCACAACGGACGCAAGCACACCCACTGCAGCACCTCAGCAAGCATACTCAAACTACACTTATCATACACCATTAGACAGACCGCCATTAGTCTTGCAGCAGGCCTTGCCCACCGCAGGCATATAATTACTGTAATGGTGGAACAAGCTTTTACATACATTGGGTCTCATTCACCAATACCTTCTTAAGAATTTTCTTAAGTTTTTTTTTCTGAGGCTCCCATTTCCACACCTTTTCTAGTGAATACAAATCTTCTAGAAAACTGCGTGAGTGGGTTTTAAGAACAAATTTCTTCGTAAGAATGGTTGGCAAATGAGGCCTAATTTCCTCTGCCTTCAAGTCTAACCTGCATTTACACACACACATAGAGGGCCAAGACAGGACAGTGCTAAATTCAGAGGTGGCGCAGGACACACCCATCATAAAAAAGAACATGTATTTTTATTAACATGAGCCTTTTTTTTTCTTTAATCAGAGGTTCCTTAGGAGGGTTATTTTTAAACTATGTGCTCTGACCTATCTCTGCACTCATGTAGCTGGCCTGATACAATAAACAGCTGTGTTTACATGCATGTATCACGTGCAGTAGCGAGTCCAGGGGGAATGGGGGGGGGGCGGGGGTGGTACGATAGGACTGGGAGGTGGGATGGAGGTTGGGAGATGGGGTAGGGGTGGGGGGTCGTTCAGGCAGGTTATTGTTATGTGCGTCAGAGGCAGTAGCAGGGTCGATCGCCCGAAGCAGGCACAACGTTGCCGTTGGTGACCCAGAACCGGGACACGAATCTCCTCCCTCCCTTACCCCTCCGCTGGCCCACCCGCTGATGAGGTGCCCGGTGCGGGACGGTCCTCCCTGACGTTTCCCATAAGCCACCCTGAGCTCCCCTGTGCCCCCGAGGCACCAAATTGATTCCACGTGTTGTTTGTGTAGCTTCCTTAAACGCTTGACCTACAACTGGAAACAAAGTTCACGCTGACCGGAGCACCACCGGAACACTGGTAGCCAGCTGAAAAAGGCTCCAGCTTGGGGGCTGGTGCATGCACATGTGTGTGTGTGTGTGTGTGTGTGTGTGTGTGTGTGTGTGTGTGTGATGTGTGTATGCATGCCTTTGTTGGAGTGCTTATGAGTGTGTGTGTATGTGCACGTGTGTGTGTGTGTGTGTGTGTGTGTGCGTGTGTGTACGTGCGTGTGTGTGTGTGTGTTTGGAGGGTAGAGGAAAGGGGGACAGGACTAGCAGCCCTTAAATTTCAGCGTGCTGGTATGGTTTGAGTGGGTGCCGCCACTCAGGTTACAGTTTGGATAAGGAGAACGCTGACATTTGCTCCCACAGTTACCTGAGCCACACGGTTCCACGTAAATTATTTCATGTTATTAACAAAGCCCTGATGAAACACCACTGAAAAATAATAAATTAAATGATGAAATATCATTTTTTTCTTTTTTTAACTTCTTTTCTTGTTGTCATGACAAAGAACAGATCTCTAAAAGTAACATTTGTTTTGCAATGTTAAGCCAACACCTTGATGCGGTAAGAAAAAAAAAATTCAGAGATAAAAAAAAAAGGCTTCAAAACAGAAGTCTGCTCAAGCGCTGGAGATAAGGGGTCATTTGAGACTGATTACTCAATGCCCCAGAAGCTGACACTCACGGACAGTTTGAGCTTCCCCCCTGCAGCGATTCCTCCACACACACACACACACACACACACACACACACACACACACACACACACACACACAGGTGGCAGGGCCTGGGGTGTTTGCTGTGCTTGGGGGAAAAAGGAGAAAAAAGGTTGAGAAATCAAAGTGCAGAGCAGCGTAATAACAGAGTGTGGTCTAATGATACAGAGGGAGATGGTGGCAGTTAAAGGGCAATCAGTCTGCCTCTGAGTGTGAGCTGTGGACTTCTACATCCTGTGCACAGAAATACGTCAGAGTTTGCACAATTCTTCTCTCTCTCTCTCTCTCTCTCTCTCTCTCTCTCTGTCTCTCTGTCTCTCTCTCTCTCTCTTTTGGGCGTAGTACACATCACGCAAACACAGACATAGTCACATAAACACACATACACACATGCGCACAAACACACACATAGATATGTACACACAGAGGCTGTCTCTCGAGCACACACTAAACACAGCTTTGGTAAACAAGCCTGGAGTAGACCGTAGAAGGGGTCAAGGGTTGAACACACCAGAGGACATGCCAGAGAACATTTTGTCAACTTAGCAAATGTCGAAATAAGCGCAGGGCGAGCAGGGCGGGGACAGACAAGCGCGTGTTCATATTCTCAACCCCACCCCACCCCCTATCACAACCCTGTCTCTCCAAACCCCTCCCTCCCCCATAGCCCCAAAACTCGCCTCCTGCCCTTTGACCCCCACTCCGTCACACTGCAGAAGAGCTTGTCATCGTCGACAGAAATGCAAAACCTTCACGTGCACCATACTGCCATGATGATGATGATGAGGATGAGGATGAGGATGGTGATGACGGTGAGAACAACAACAGCGAAAACAGTTCGGATTTCAATTCTACCAAAGATGTTTTTCTTATGTTCTGAGCAGCCATGCACCAGAGTGGGGGGATGTCTAAAGATAAGAGACAACCGTTAACTAAATTCCCAGGAAATCAATAATTTAACAGAAATGTGTCAACACTTGCACAGGGACTGCCTAACATCCTTTTGTTATACATTTATTACATTGTCGTGGCTTTAATCGAAGGCTTTTAAATTATATTTTTAAAAAGAACGCGTCCGAAGGGAAATTATATGACTAAGCCTAACAATATGATCTGTAATTAATGAGGAACATGGACAAAGCTCTTGGGATAGGTGCAGATAAGACGGACAGATAAGTGTTTTGTTTTTTTTTCAGTCAGGCAGGAAAAAGATTTTGCGTCCTTTGACCATCGCTGTTGACAAATAGCATAAACAGGTAAGGTCACTAGATTACAGTTCCATTGTGACTATTGAATCTGCTGCATCATAACCACCACACACACACACACACACACACACACACGCGCCTATGTACATAATAATACACACAAGTAACCCACCACAACCGTGCACAGATACATGAACCTGTACTGGTGTACGTGTGTGTCTATTATGCTAATGTGTGTGCATGTGTGTATGTGTAGCTTATTTGTGTAAATGTTGTGTGTGTGTGTGTGTGTGTAACTGTAAACATGTGACTGCATCTGTGTGTGTCACCAATGGACGACTCCTGTGGCCTGATGAAAGGCTGTGAACTTGACAGCAGCAGGGCCCAGTGGTGCCAGGGGTCTGCCAGTGGCCAGGGGCCATGGCTAACACAGATGGGGCTGGTCCCCCGCTATCCCACAATGCCTCCTGCCTTTGGCCCTGACCCACAGCACGCTTGCATCCCGGGAAAATAAACACACTCTCTTTCTTTCTCTCTGTCTCTCTCTCGTACACACAAACACACACATACACACACACACAGCTTTTCAGGGACATGGCCAGCTGCTCCTCCCAACCCTGCTCGGCCCAGCCAGGCCTGGTCCACCTCTCAGACAGCCCCCATCAATTATTGAAAAGCGGTCCTAGCCCACCTGTGTGGCTGGCCAATACCTGTGTGAGTGTGTGTGTGTGTGTGTGTGTGTGTGGTGCATGTTCAGTCCCGGGCGAGACCTCTATGTGTGTGTGTGTGTGTGTGTGTGTGTGTGTGTGTTCAGCGTTAACCTTGAAAATGTCCATGCCCTTACACGCAGCTCACTCCATTGGCTCTTCCACAGGTGGCCATAGGAACAGGGCTTTCATAAAGGAGGTGTGTGTGTGTGTGTGTGTGTATATGTTTGGGAGGTGGGGGTTGTGGGGGGCAGGTGCTCTTTAATGGCCTCCACTGATGCCTCCCGATGAACCGATAGCCTTGCCTTGTGTGATTGGCTGCCCGCACCGAGCCCTCTACCTGCTTGATTGCTATCTGGAAGCCTAGAACAAAACCCCTCACTGCTGCCTCCATCACCCCCCTACACCCCTCACCCACCCCCAATAAAGCTCTGGTGGCAGCCAGGGCAAGGCAGCACCGCAGCAGCAGCAGGGGGAAGTATGCCCCCCCCCCCCCCATCGTTTTTTTTTCTTTCTTTTATTTCTTTCTCTTCTTTCTTTCCTAGGAATCAATACACCATTACATTTAATCACGGCACTAAATTCATACGAACACTATGGCTTTCACCAGAGCTGTCTAACATATGGCACTTTAAGGCCCTCTTTTTCCTTTAAAAATGTAATAAAACAAGAATTTCTTAAACCTAAGTGAGTAGCGTGGTGTAGGCCATATGTGGCACATCCAGTCCGCGAGAGCAAGTGAAAACCCTGGTGCATTTAATATCAAGATCCCCATGCCAAGACATTCCGTGGTATGTATTATTTTCTTAACCCCCCACTCACCCCAAAAAGAAGGGCTGGGGAGGCGTGGAGGGGTTGGGAGGTTGGGAGAGGGGGGGGGCTGGGTCTGTTCAGCCTTAAACACATTCAGAGTGAAAGTTAAACAGGACCTAATCTCCCTGTACTGAATACCCTTGAGCAGCAGGAGGTCGGCTCAGGCGCTGGCTGTCATACAGTTAAAGGCAAAGGGCCTTGCCTTGGCACAGGGAAGAGTAATTGTGGAGGTCAGGACACACTTTCCATGTCACACACACACTAGTCACCCTCCCCTCCACACACACGCACACACACACACTCAAACATATGAATGCTGAGAGCGATATGCACACAGACCCCTGCAGCATATAGGCCATGTAGTCTCACAAGCTCTCCCACACACGTTAATGTGCATTTTGCCCCCCCCCCCGCCAACCTAACACACACACACACTCAGATATCTACACTCCCCTTACTCCCTCCATATGAATGCCTTTGCTGTCAGTTTCGTCCAGGTCCACTTTAATTGAAAATAACAGCCAGGAGCCAACCTCCCAGTCGCTCGCAAGAGCGCTGCGCTGGGCTGCGAGTGACAGCCACCCATCAATACCAATGACTATTCCACTGGAAGTGCGAGCGGCGCAGATGACATCCTAGACACCACCCATGCAACACCCGCCCCACCTCCACCCCCCACGCCTCCCACCCCCTGGTGTCCTTCCCGAGCCACCGGAGCCTCCAAATATTTAACCCGTTGCGCGCGGCTCAGAGAGCGGTCTCAAAAACCGCTCTTCCGGTACGACGGAGCATGTCAAACGCAGAAGCGCTAATGCACATTAGCATAAACTCGCTCAAAAGACACAGTCACACTCCTGTGACAATGATAAAACTTTTTTCAGTGACACTGCGGGATGAAGAGTAGCTCCTTACACGCCTGCCCTCTTTAAGCTCAAAGCGCACCTCACTGACAGATTGTCAATATTTAATGGAGAAAAATGCCATGTCTCTCGCCGGTCAACAGAGACAAGTTGATGAAACATACTGTACACAAAAGCAGTTGTGTTATAGCCAATGGCACATTATTTCTTTTTATTGGTGGTTTGTGAGATGTAGCATTCTGTACCCAAGGAGCGTTTACAAAACCGTAAGCTCAGAAGCTTACAACAGAAGTCCGTTATTTCAGTTTCAGTAAAAAGAACTAACGCAGAGACACAGAAAACAACTGTCACGATTAATAAGACCACCTTATCGCGCTGCCGCGCGGCCGTGGGGACCACCGTATGACTTGTCATCTGGTTTGACACTACAATGACAGCTGAACGAGATGCACAATTGGAAGAGACACGCCGACAAACACCCACGAAACACACAAACAAAACAGGAAACATGGCAGAGCAAATCGTACAGACCTTGTCAGAAGCTGCAGAGCGGTAGAAACTGTTTTCCTTATACAGTCCGCTCTGTCTATCTCTCTCTCTCTCTCTCCGCTCTCTCGCTCTCTCTCACTCTCCTGCGCGCGCTCGTTCTCGCTCCCTCTCTCTCGCGCTCTCTGACTCCCTCCCTCTATGCCGCTCAGCTGCTCCTCGCAGTTCGCAGGAAATGAATGAGGGCTCACAGAGAACTGTTGTACTTGCAAATGACTTACCACAGTCACATGATCCACTAAATGTAGGGTGGGCCGGTGGGTGGAGGCTTCATAAGCAAGAGAAGACAATATACTCTAAGCTTTAACAGCATGCATCGAATTACACGGGGCCCCTTGCGGGAGGTATCCGACATGTCTGCTTAAAGCTCTCCGAGCTGCGCCCAGGGTACACAGTGCGAGCAGTGCCTCCCGATTTAAAGGGGTAGAGGGAGCGAGAGGGGGAAAAGAGAGTTAGAGAGTGGGAAGAGACAGCGGGAGGGAAACCACATGCCAGAATGGGAATTCGGCAGCACACAGTCCATCTTCACAGCAGTATCTAAACAAAGTGTGTCATCCTGTTTATGTGACACCCAAATAAATGTTAGATGTTGAATTCAGTGAACCTGATAAATGATAGATTTATCACATTTAACATGTTTAATGTATCTGATATCTTTTTTTTTCAAAGAAAACCACATCCAATACATATTGAGGAGGCCCATATATCATACATGCTCCATAAGGCTACGTAAGAGAGGAGAAACGTGATGACAGTATTCAAGACTCCAACAAAGTCCCCGGAGAATCCTAATTAATGTATGGGAAGCCAAGGCTAATTTGCATTCCTGATAGACCTTCCACTATCAAGAGTTGGGGGGTTGGGGTGTGTGTGTGTGTGGGGGGGGGGGGGGGGGTACTTCACTGCAATGAAGAGAAGCAACATCTCTTTCTCAGCCTCACTGACAACAACATTATAGCTTTATGTCTACCTGCCCACCTCGAAATGTACATAATAGATCCGCACACAGTAACCTTCAGTGATAATGATTATTGTCATATTACACAGATGCTGAGGAGCATTTTGTATAAAGCACAAGTGGGAGATGATGGGCCTTTGATATGATGAGTAATGATCAATAAGTGGATGACTGCACTGGGTGATCTTGGATGACCCATTAGATAGTAATGATTCATGGGCTTTCAAAAAAAACAAAAAGGAGCCTGCAATGTCTGACAGCAGCAGTACCTTTGAACATGTTATCAGAATGTGTGTGTGTGTGTGTGTGTGTGTGTGTAGATAGATCGCAGTCAACTGATGCCTGCATGTCGTGAATTGTAGACGCGCCATTCTGTGCTGGCCGTGGTGAAAGTAAGGGTGAACCGGGCGACACTCCCGGGAGTACAATGAGCCAGCCGTGTGGTGTACAAGCCGAGGCCCTTCTTCAGAGCGATTATCCCCCCTCTGAAAATGTGCTCAGGGAAAAAATGGTCCACAGCGCAGGCTACAGCTGCAGCCACCATTGAGAACAAGGCGAGCAATTTCAGCACAATAATGACATCTCCAAAAGCACTAGTGCTGCTACCGCTCTCTCTCTCTCTTTCTCTATCTCTCTCCCTCCCTCTTTCTTTCTGCCACTCTCTCTCTCTCAGTCTGGCTCACAAAGAGTCTTGGCATGTCTTGTATAGAGCTGGGGAGGCAGAGCTGGAATCAGGCTTATGGGGGGGGGGGTGGAGGTGGCGGCCAGGGAGAGAGAGAGAAGAGAAGGTGGAGGAAAGAGAGAAGGGGAGGGGAGAGAAGAGGAAAAGAGAGAAGGGGAGGTATAAGGAGGGGGGTTGGGGGGTGGGGGTGGGGGGTGCACATGGACTGATGCCAAGGAGCTCGGCCTCTTCCTGGCTCCCCAACAGAGCTTATGAAAGACCACAACGTTGAAGGCCCCTCCTGAGGCAACTCTGACACATTTCCTTCGCTCGATGAAAGACACAGGCAGAGAGAGAGAGAGTAAGAACTACACAGGCAGAGAGAGATAGAGAGAGAGAGAGAGAGAGTAAGAAATACACAGGCAGAAAGAGAAAAGAATGAGAGTGTGTGGAAGAAATGCAAACTAAGAGATTGGGAGACAGCTTGGTTTGGGGGCTGAGAAGCCCTTACTCCTGTATTCACCTGATCATCATACTAGACCAGAGCAATCAGTAATAGGATAACGATCCACAGGTTGAATTCTAATGAACAAAGTTTTTCATTTCAGCCTCAGATGCAACACACACTTGCAGCAAAACTATGATGTATCAGCGCATAGGCCTTGGGAAATATTTCTTTTAATGATTCATCTAGCTCTACTGTTCTATCAGAACAATGGTGTAGTATTGTATGTGGGAGGGTGTCAACATCTTGAAATACTTCCATTTCATTTAGGTTCCCTCGCTTTATTGTTGTTGTTTTGTTAATATACAGATGAAATTGCAGTCTTTTTGAATGGTCTTTTACCAGTCTAATGAACGTACATAGTACCCCAATGGAAATATGATTTAACAGATTTACTGTATTTTATACAGTTTTTATTTATTTGTTTATTTTTCTGTACTCTTTTATCTGTTCACTTGTACTTTTAATTAGCATATGTACTAACAATATGCTATATAAATATGTTTGCTTTGTTTGGTCTTGTCTTAATATTTCCATTTCAAACAACCATATTCACCTTGTTAGCCAAACGCAACCATTTGCATGTAGTGATAGGGCTATTTCAGTGGGCTTCAGTTTGAAAAGGAGACTAACATGCTTGACCAGATCAAAGCCATCAATCAAACACTCCTGTCTTAGAGAGCCAGTGAAAGTTAGAAAAATAAAAAAATAAATACATAAATAAAACCTCCTACATAGAGAACTAGCTGCATTAGCTTTACAATATGAGACTCGTCAGGCAATAAAACAGCTTTCTCACTGGGCTTTTTGCCGTGCCCGGGCTCACCGCTCAGTACATTATGGCCAGTGCATAGCTGCTCAGACAGCCACAAATCACCATGAATCAATTCTGCGAGCTTTTAATTAACCTGAGATACGTCTGGTAAATATCTACGGAGCGCGTAATGGCAGGTTTTAGCGCTGGTATAATTGGTGTGTCAAAGCTTTTTTTATGAGCCATTATCAATGTGTGAGTGTGTTTTTAATAGAGTACATGCCTGCCCCTGGGGGTCATTGTAAAAAAAGAGCGTCTATTTATTTGGGAAAAGTCATGCAAAACATAAAAGTTAGTCCTTAAACGAAAACGTCTTTTCCTGAGGACATATGGGACCTCTTTTGTGACTTACAGTTATTTGACATCAAATATTGCTTTAGTATGACCACATTTTCATCATTGCCTTTTGTTATGTTCGAATTCTGCTGAAGACAGATCTCTGCCGCTAGAAATCAATTGCTAGGAACGTAATGTGCGGCTACCCTTGAGTGGTTCATTATGATAAGTTATGATAAGTCGCTCAGTTTTGGACTCTGTGCGTTATGTATTTCATCAGTGTTTGAGAAGTTAGCCTGCCATGTTTCATTCTTTTCTGCAGCATTTCACTATTGCACAACACCACTGAAAGCAAAACGTTGAGAGTGTCCTGTTTTGTCCTGGTAATTAATGCCTAATTACTACAGCAATGTGCGATAGTGTCAGCTACCACTGGCTATTCCTCTACACTCACACTTACTTCGTTCAACCGTGGTCATTATTGTATTGTGAGAGTCACTTGCATCATCTCTGCGTGTGTCAGCTGAATGTTGTGGAGTAATAGCAGTTGGGGTCCCTAAGAAAGAAAGAGAGAAAGAAAGAAAGAAAGAAAGAAAGAAAGAAAGAAATGCATAGGGAGAGGGTAAGAAAGACAAAAGGGAAGAAAGCGCTGTTCAGAGAGGGTGAACTTTGAAGTAGAAAGAGAAAACCAGCATAACAGAAAGAAAAAGAGACAGAAAAAGAGAGCAAGAGTCAGAGAGAAAAACTGCCAGAGAGAGTGGGGGGGCAAGAGAGAGAAAGAGGGAAAGGTCGGATGAGTGTGTGAGAGAGGATGAAAAAGAGAGAGAGGGAAAGAGAGAGAGAAATGACATCTGCTTGCTCAGGGGGCCAGTGCTGTTCCAGAGGCTGTGTTTGTGCAGGCCTCCGTCCACCTGCACAGAGTCCTTGCCTCACTGAGGGAGAGCGAGAGAGAGAGAGGGAGAGAGAGAGGGAGAGAGAAAGAGAGCTGGCTGTGCGGACCCCAGGCCACCACTCGGCCTCTCCACTCTCCGCTGGGGGCCAAGGTCAGCCTGTCACTGCGGAGGTGGGGGTGGGAGAGGATGAGGATGTGGAGTGTGTGTGTGTGTGTGAGTGTGTGTATGTGTGAGTGTGTATGTGTGTGTGTGAGAGAGAGAGAGTGTGTGCATGCGAATGAGTGAGTGTGTGTACGTGTGAGTTTGTGTGTGTGAGTGTGTGCGTATGTGTGAGAGAGAGTGTGTGTGTTTGTGTCTGTGTGTGTACATATGTGTGTGTGAGAGAGAGAGAGCGTGTGCGTGTGTATGTGTCTGTGTATGTGAATGTGTGTGCATGTGTGTGTGAGAGAGTTAGAGAGAGAGTGTGTGAATGTGTGTGTGTGAGAGAGTTAGAGAGGTGTGTGTGTATGTGTGTGTGTGAGAGAGTTAGAGAGAGAGAGAATGTGTGTGTGTGTGCACACGAATGAGCGTATGTGTGTATGTGTCTGTGTGCGTGAGTGAGTGTGTAGAGGGGAGCCTAAGCAATGGCGGGGGTGGGGGCGGCGGCACTTACATCACCAGCGGCACCAATAGCAACCGTCACCGTGGAGAGTGTAGCCAGGACACGATCATGGACACACACACACACACACGAACAAACACACATATGCACATACACACTTTAATTACGAAATATGCAACAGATATCACACAGTTATAGGATACAACAATATGAATTGTTGCCTACAGTACATACTACCAGTAATGACAACCATCCATAGATATTGGATGTTTCACAACAACAATAATCTACATGATAAGAATCTTCTAGTCTTCTGTAAGTCTGATTGCACCTGATTAATGGTCACTGTTTTGCAGAATAATTCATTAATACTAAACATGTGCGATATTTGACCACACTATGAACACAGTACGTGAAGGGCAGAATGTAAAGACTCCTTGCTTGCACTATTGTCCTATGGGAATATACTAGGCTCATCTATGCATGCACTGTTTTTAGGACTACACAGACACAGACGATCAGAATGTATTTATAAACTTTTGCACATGGAGTCTCCCACAATGGCCAAAAGCACACAGGTATGCCATCAGACACCTAAACATGCGGTCACTGGGCCACGGCCGCTATTTCCAGTCCCTGTGCTCGATGCAGTGAGGGGATATTGTGACATGGATGAAAATGAGAGGGTGTGGATTAACTGACAAAGTGACACCTCGATCCCCCACTCCGCACTCTCTGGGAAAGGACGGTCATGAAAGTAACAAGGAATTGAGTGTGGCCTGGCACTAAGAGGCCCTGGTATCACCGGCAGGCCCGCACAGATCTGTTACCAGGATCATCTTCCTCTGGCCGGGCGGACTGCTTCAAATGCATCAGGGTGGGGCCACTGACATTCAAGCTCCGCATTTTTTGTTTGGTTTTTTTTGGGTCTTTTTCACAGCCGTTGTGTGTCACCTGCATGTGTGTCCTTGTGTCAATGTGAATGTAGTTATGCTCTCATATTTGGGGGCAAATCTGGCCCGATATAACATATCTCGCTTACTGACTTACACTATGGTCTGTCACCTGCACACCTGCATATCCTGTAAATGTGAATGTTACTATGGCCTCATATTTGGTCCGACATGAACATTTTGCATGCTGATTAAATACACTCATGCGGGGGCTATTCAACAAGGTGCCGTCACAAGAAATCATCAAATGGACACCTCTTCATCATCACCATGCAACACGTGAATACATTTAGGGATTCTCTCTCTCTCTCTCTCTCTCTCTCTCTTTCATGGCTGTCAAGCAGGACCCATAGGTACACATACAGGCTCAAAGGGAAAAGCCGTGAGTGGCTGAAATGCCTATTGTTAGTCTTTTCCCAGCCAACAGCGCTGGTTTTGTCAGGGAGACAGAAAGCAAGTGAGACAGAGATAGAGTGGAGAGAGAGTGAGAGTGGATAGAGAGAGAGAGACAGAGAGAAAGAGAGAGAAAGAGAGAGAGAGAGAGACCTCTCCTTGTTTCCAGGCAGCTCCACACCCCCCTCCCAATTCCTCCCCTTCCCACACACACACACACACACACATACACGCACACACACACCACACACACCCCTCTCCACCCAGGCTCTGGTTGGGAACAGGCAGTGCTGTTCATTGTGGGGGCTTCGGTACGCCGAGGAGGCTGCCAGCAGGTAGCCATGGCAACAACATTGCTTTCACTCGCTACTTTTTCCTGCTTTAAAAGGGACTGTGGAGAATTGGAGGGGCCCTCATCACAGGCCAAATTAAAGGGGTCACAGGCGTTCGCTGGCACCAGTTGAAATAATCATAGAGACGGATGTGTTGCAGAGCAACAGGGAGACAGAGGAGCTGAAATGAGAGTATTTAAACAGAAAGTCGCTCAACGTCTAAACTAGAACCGTAAATGACAAGGGAGAGATTATGGAAATTAATTTGCGGGCTTAGTTTGTAGGTACACAAACCGCAAACGAAGCACAGCATCACAAAGGGTTGAAAATTACCCATTACCCATCATTTATAGCTTTCATAATCCCATTGCTAACTAGCTGGTAGCTGGTAGATTTCAAGCTTTTGCTGAATGTCTCTTGGTAAATCAAAATAGTGGGTAGGCGAGCCTCCATGCGCAAGATCTCAAGCCTAAAGAAATAAAGTTTGGGGGCTCTAAGTTCAGATGTGAATATTTAATGCTGCCCTGCTGACATGATCTGCATGTGTTTGCAGGAAGAGAAAAGGAATCTGACATGTACTACATGAGCTGAATGACAACAATGTTTCTCACCTTGCCTTGTTTTTGTTTCAGATCGATACAGAAAGATCCAGAAACTAGCTCATCCCCAGAATTTGTCCACTGTGTATTCCGCAATATAGCTGGGCAAGAGGTCAAAACGCTACTGCTCTGGGGGGCTAAACTGTTTTGTGAATCATAAAACATCAGTTGAATTCTATTTGGTTTAAAACTCACTCACTTGGTTTTAAACTGTCCTGGTTGAAGCTTTATCAGAAAGTATTGTCTTTGTGATTTTCCCAGTAGCTAATATGGACAGACACAAACCATTGGATCTAAACCAGAGTTTACACGTATTTAGATATTTTTTTTAAATGCCCTCCACAGTGGAGATAAACTTGTATACTGTATCATATGAAGTGTTTACGAATACGTCGAGGAAGGCAATGGAGCCAGAGCGATTTGAGAAATCAGACAGTACCGTCTTCTGTCCGACAGGAAAAAGCATCTTCTCTCTAAGTGACAATTGAGCATTAAAAATAATTCAGCATTACTCATTTTGTGCTTGACTTACTGTGACGAATGAATCTTAATCAAGAGAGGGACTTGATTTTGGGCCAAAGTAAATTGTTTTCATTTAGACAGAGCTAGTCTAGGCCAGCTGCTTAGGGAAAGACGTGTTCTCGCGAATAGAACTATTTGGATTACATCACAACCAAACAATGTCTATTTTTAAAGGACGATTAAACAAAAAGGTTTTTCTCTCCTCTCCTCTCTCCAGTCCAAAACTGGCAAAAATACTTCACCCGAAATTCCTACAGCAATGACATACAGACATATGGTCTAATTTCTGTAGATCTCATAACTGTATCTGAAAAAGTAGACATGAAAAACATGAAAACATATTAAACAAGAGCTGCCTGTTTCTACTCATAATCATAAACTCATCCAGCTGAACACTTCAGGTGCTGAACACAGAAATGGTCACTCTGTTAAATATACATAACAGTTCTATTAAAGCACGCACACACACACACACACACACACACACACCACACACACACACACACATATATATATATATATATATATATATATATATATATATATATATATATATACACACACACAGACATACATACACAAATTCAGATTCTAATAATGACATGGTGATCCATCCATGTGTAAGTAGCACAAACAGACATGTCTGAGATGCTGAAACAGGCCTTGTCTGTAGGGTTTTTGCTGTGAGCTGTGTTGAGCAGAGAGCGGAGGATGTTGGGTGGTGGTGGGTTGGGGTTGAGGTGAGGAGCGGTGTGAGTGTAAGTGCACTGGAAAGCAAGAGAAAGGATAAGAGTGGGGTGAGATATTCAGGTGTGTGTTTCCTACTCTCTACCCTCTCTGATGTTGCTGGGGTTATGTTAAATAAGTGTGTGTGTGTGTGTGTGTGAGAGTGTGTGTGTACATGTACTGTATGTCTGTGTCTGAGTGAGCATGTGTGTGTGTGTGTGTGTATGTATGTTACTGTATGTCTGTGTCTAAGTGAGCATGTGTGTGTGTGTGTGTGTGTGTGTGTGCGTGTGTGTGTTGTGTGTGTGTGAGATGGGCTGAGGAGGTCTGTGCTGAGTGGGCCGGCAGCAGCATTGTGCTCGACTTCTCCCCACATTTTCACCAGATGGCCCCTAACATCAAGTCCGACGGAGGAATTCATCTGTCAGGCCCTCCTGACCACGGATGCCCCTCCTCTACAACACTGACCTATTTGTATTCTCTGCACAACAGATGAGGCACCGAGCCCTCCGCCGCACCACACCACACTGCACCGCTCAGCATAGAACAGTACACCACCGCTCACCACACCACACCACACCACAACACACCACACCACACCCCAACACACCACACCACACCACACCACACCACAACACATTACACCACACAGCACGTCTCCTTTCCTTTCCTCTCCTCTCCTCTCCACTCCTCTCCTCTCCTCTCCTCTTCTCTTCTCTTCTCTCCTCTCCTCTCCTTTCCTCTCCTCTCCTTTCCTCTCCTCCTCTCTCCTCTCCTCTCCTCTCCTCTCCTTTCCTCTCCTCTCCTCTCCTCTCCTCCCCTCTCCTCTCCTCTCCTCTCCACTCCTCTCCTCCCCTCTCCTCTCCTCTCCTCTCCTCCTCTCTGTGCTCCACACTGGGCATCTGTGCTTAGTGTTTGGAAGGCTAATCCAGCCCAGTGATGGCTCAAACTGAAAGTGTAATTGCCTCTCTCTTTTCTTCTCCTCTCACTCCTTCTCTTCGATGGAGGTCTGAAAGCAGTTGGGGAGGAAGAGTGGGGGCACTACTGACAATCCCACTCTCCCTCCTCTTCATCCCTCCCCCTTTTCACTCTCACTCTCTCTCTCTCTTTATCCCCTCTTCCTCGTGTTGGACTCCAGGTTCATGATTCCAGCCATCTGACTCGAGGGGTGGCTTCTGGTGATGTAGGACAGGGGAGGAGCAGAGAGGAGCCGAGCAGAGAAAAGGAGGAGTAGAGGAGGAGAGAAGAGGAGAGGAGAGGAGAAGAGAGGAGAGGGGAGAGTGCAGCTCTAGAGTCCATTTCTCAGGCTTGAGGTTAACCACACTAGTGATTAATGTGGCCCTGCAGGATCCTCAAGCGCTGCTGAATTGATCGATTGATTTAAAAAGGAAAAAAGAAAAAGAAAAAAAAAGAAGTGTTATAATAATACAAATTTATGGAAGCCAAGCTGCCCGAGTGGCTAGTGGCTATTTTCTATTTCTGTCCGAATCTGTTTTCAATCGTTGTCTTGATTTTCCCCCATACTGCATGTGAGCAATAAGAGATAGAGAAAGAGAAAGAGATAGAGAGAGAGAAAACAGGATATAGGAAAATGAATAAACGTATGGATAGTTGATCATGTAAATGACGTCTTCAGAATCGTGGGTTATTTTGGACAATCTGTCTACAGTCCACCAATGCAGGTGATACTTTGAGAGCGTGTGTGTTTTGAGTTTTTCGGTTCCTCTCCCACACACACAGCTGTTTATGCGTGTGTGTGTGTGTGTGTGCAAAATGTGATATTGTGCTTTCCGCTCCGAGGCGTTCTGTAGGAGAGCCCACGCTTCCAGCTTAGCTGGGAGTGGGAGTGGGAGTGTTTGGCCGGGGGAATGTGCTGCTTTAGAGGTTCATTTGAAACCATTCAGGCATTTCTGATGGACCCCCCCAAAATCCTCCCCACCCCACCCCACACACATACACACACACACATACACACACACACACACACACACACTGCCCACCCGTCTCTCCCTCTCTCTCTCACACACACACACACACATACACAAACTAGTCTATACTTCGATCTCTAGAAATAAGCAATAAGTGCGCACACACACACATACAAAACACACATTCGCTCACCTCCCTGTCTCATTCTCATGCACAGACATGCAAACAGTCTCCTCTCTCTCTCTCTCTCTCTCTCTCTGCCACTCTCTCTCCTTGGCAAACACACTACCACATACAAATGCATTCTCTCTTCTTTCTAATGCCATTCTCCACTTGTCTCTTCATCTCCTTCTTCCTATCCCTATCTCTCTCTCTCTCTCTCTCTCAAACACACACACACACACACACAGGAGAGGAAGAGCACTGGAGCAGGACATTCTATCGGGGACATAAAGGAATGCAGAAAGCGGGGGTAATCACAACATCATCAACTGGGTCCTACGAGGTAGCCGGCCCAATAATGCACCTCTAATTGAATAACTTATCCACAGCTATTTCCCCCGGGAGGACCCCAGGCGGAGGCACTGCCCGCAAGCAGATGGTGGAGGAGACGCAACTTCACAGAGCCGCACTGCAAGAGAGGCAGCGGGAGAGAGGGGTGTGGGGGAGAGAGAGAGAGAGAGAGAGAGAGAATGAGGGAGAGAATGAGGGATGCACAGAGAATTAGGGAGAGAGAGAGAGAGAGAATGAGGGAGAAATAGAGAATGAGTGATGGAGAGTGGGGAGGGCAGAGAGAATGAGGGAGGGAGGGCAACATCTCACAGAGCCGGACGGTGCTGTACGCCACCCAAGTTGATTGTCAAAATCTACTCACTCCCCACATGTTTACGGTAACCTGTCTGTCCATCCTCTCTCTCTCTCTCTCTATCTCTCTCTCTCTCTCTGTCTGTCTCTCTTTCTTTCTCTCTCTGGTATTGTCTCTCCTCTTCAATGCCCCTTCATATTCCCCTCGTCTCTTCAGATATTCTCTTAGCCATATTTCATCTGATTTTCCTGTCTTTGCTAACTCTGTTATGTGCCTTTGTTGTTTTCTCTAACATGTGTTACCCTACTGACCTCACCTCATATCACATCTCTCACTCTCTCTCCACTCCTCTCCTCTCCTCGCTTTTATACCCCTCTATCTACTCTGTATCTCTATTCTCTTCTGAACCTACCCTTCCTCTCTCTTTCTCCTCCCTTCTTCTCCTCTCCTCTCCTCTCCCCATCCTATCCCTCTTTCCATGTTGTTTCCAAAGAAGGAAAGGGTGAGAGGACAACATGGAATAAGGGATAGGATGGGGAGAGGAGTGGAGTGGAGAAGAAGGGAGGAGAAAGAGATGTCTCTCTCTCTTTCTTCCTCCCTCCTTCTCTCACTTCTTTAGCATATCCCTCTTTCCATGTTCCCTTCTTTTCCTTGGCTTTTTCTCATATCCCCTCTTCACCTTCTCTCTTCTCTCCTCTCCCCATCCCTCCCATTTCATCCACTCCTCTCGCTCTCTCTCTTTCTCTCGCTCTCTCTCTCTTTCTCTCGCTCTCTCTTTCTGGCTGTGGCACTCCTCTTGGGTGCCAGGTCCTCCCGCTGCCACACTCAGCCCGACCCGTTTCCTGTAAAGTTGCCACTCCACAGAAAGAAAAACCCTCTCTCGCTTTCTCTCGCTTTTTCTTTCACTCTCTCTCTCTCTCGCTCTCTTCTTATGTAAGCCAGCCAGCCATGCCTGGCTGCTGTAGACCTGGCCCTCTCTCTCTCTCTCTCTCCTTCTCTCTGTCTCTCTCTCCCTCTATGCACGGGGGGCCTACAGGGGAAGGATAATTCCTATTAAGACCCTTCTTCTGGCTCTGTGCTTAGCCACCCATGGGGTCGCCATGGGTGGAGGGAGTGTGTGTGTGTGTGCATGTTTGTGTGTGTGTGTATGTTAATGTGTGTGTGTGTGTGTGTGTGTGTGTGTGTGTGTGTGCGCATGTGTGTGTGTTGGGTGGTACTGGTGAAACGGAGTGATAAATTCTCTCGCTCTCTCTTTCTCTCTGTCTCGCTCCACACATGGGATGAGTGTATGAGAGCACCACCCCTGACAGGGGCCAGTGCTTCTTCTGTGCAGATTAGGAAGAGAGGCAGCCAGTCATTGTTTCGACTTCACTTCAGGAGGGACTGAAGAGAGGGGCGGGGGGGGGCGGGGGGGGGGTGAAGTTAGGAGGGGGACGGGGTTTGGCATATCGTGACAGGACCGGGGTGGAGGGGGGAGTATGTGTATGTGTTCTGTGTGTGTGTCTGTGTGTGTGTGTGAGAGAGAGAGAGAGGGGTGGGGGGGTGGGTGTCTCTCTCTCCCGAGTTCCGCTAAGCGGAGTAAACTGTTTACATGGCAGAGCTCTTGACTGGAGAACACAGGAGACTGCATGTACAATGGATTATGCAACCTGCACATATCATGTGTCTCTCCCCATATGGCTGCCCCCAGATCATCACTACAGCACATGGTTCTGATTCCACAATTACACCTAATTATTCTCTTGTGATGACTTGCTTTCTTTTCTTTCTCTCTATCTGTCTCTTTCACTCCTCTCATTTTTTTGTTTTCACCGCTCATTCCCATGATGTCACCACACCGGTCCAAATGTGAATCATATGTGCCTCTGTTTACACTTTCCATTTAGGATCACTGATTTATGATTTTTATTACACTTCAGGGCCTTCATAAAAAAGGAAACAACACCGATTCTCAACTCAGTGCTTCAACACACACACACACACACAGCATAGTACATACAGACATAAACACACGCACACACACACAGCATAGTACATACAGACATAAACACACGTACACACAGCATAGTACATACAGACATAAACACACGCACACACACACACACACACACACACACACACACACAATACAGTGCATACAGACATAAACGCATACACACACACACACAGAGACACACACACACACACAGAGCCACACACACACAAATAAATGATAACATACTAACATATACCTGCACACACACACACACACACACACACACACACACAACACACACACATACACAACTGCACATAGCATCCCGGTCAAAGGAGTTCTTGTTAGACGTGAAGAAAGCCTTGCCGAGGTAATACATCGATTCACCCTTCATAGTTGGTTGCACTACATTTACCCGACAGAGCTCTCAAATTAGAGCCCTCCAGCTTTTTCCCAATTAGTTCTCCCCCAGAAATGTGCTGGAGAGCCAGTCACAGGGTTCATTACCTCAGCGCACCCCCCCCAACACACACACACACACACACACACACACACACACACACACACACACACACACAGCCCAGACTCCTGCGCCTGGACGGCCGGTGCCTAATGCCCCGCTAAAGCAGGCAGGGAGGAGGGAGGGAGGGCGTCTGCTCCAGGGCTCCTGCTGCAGTCAACCCACACACACACATACAAGACACACACACACACAAGGAGACTTAAACACATACAGGCACGCACACACACACACAGTCAAAGGCATACATACACTCTCTCACACACACGCACTCACAAGGACACACTAACACGCATACACGTTGGCACACACGTACACACACAAACACAAACTGTCTCTCTCTCTCTAATCTGTCTGTCTCAAACGCTGATATATACATACACAAATGTAGAGACAAACACGCAGAGGAGACACATGCACACACACACACACACATACACACACACACACACACACATAAAAAACAGATGGGACACACACTGATGAGATCACCTGACATGGAGATTGGCCCAATGTTCAGGGTTAATGCTGGTGGTTGTGCGGAACATGCACACTCACACACACTCTACCTCCCTCTCTCTCTCTCTCTCTCTCTCTCACCACACACACACACACACACACACACTGTCTCTGTCTTTCTCTCTCACACACACAGATACACACACCACACACACTATTATCTCTCTCACACATACATACACAGACACACGGACATACACACATACATGTGTACACACACACACACACACACACACACACACATACTAAGGGGAGCTGGGTGAGGTGAGTCAGAGGGTTTTGAAATTGGAACAGCTGAGGTAGGTTCTAAGAACACAGAGCAGTTAGTGAAAGAGCCAGAGAGAGAAAGAGTGATGGCAGAAAGATAGAGAGAAAGATGGCAGAAAGAGAAAGAAAGAGAGAGATGGCAGGGATAGTGATGCCATAAACAGAGAGAGAGATGGCAGAAAGAGAACGAGAGAGAGAGAGAGAGTGATGGCAGAAAGAGAACGAGAGAGAGAGAGAGTGACGGCAGAAAGATAGAGAGAGAGATGGCAGACAGAGAACGAGAGAGAGAGAGTGATGGCAGAAAGATATAGAGAGAGATGGCAGAAAGAGAACGAGAGAGAGAGAGAGTGATGGCAGAAAGGGAGTTGAGGAACAGATGATGCAGAAAAAGAAACCCAAGACAAGGAGAGAAAGAAAGAGAGAGACAGAGAGAAGGAGAGAAGGAGAAAGAGACAATCAAAAAAAAAGAGAGAGAGGAAAAAGAGACTGAGACTGAGTATGAGGGAGGAAAAAAGAGTGAGAGAAAAAGGCAGACAGAAAGAAGGAGAGAGAGAAAGAGAGACACGAAGAGATAGAGAGAGAGAGCAGGCTCTGATGGTGTCTGGTGACGCGGTATCCACCCCTTAGCGACGGAGGAGCCCTCACCGTTGCCATGACTCATGTTGCCGTGCTTCCGTCAGGTGGTATGCTTATTAACTGTCGCCGTTACATGACTCCGACCCTCGTCTTCCACCCAGCGTGCTCACCCACTCCAGCACCATGTGACGCACCCACACCCACACCCCCACCCCCATCTCACCCTGCACCACCTATCACCACTCTGTTACCTCTTTTTTTGGGGGGGGGACACTTTAGGGAATCTGAGGCAGATTCAGAAAGGAAGGCTGTCATCTCAACAATTAGTCCCATTGAAGAAGCCTCTCCATTAGCTGTGCCATCAGACTAGATACATGGCAGGGAGAGAGAGAGGAGAGAGGAGAGAGAGTGATGGCAGAAAGAGAGAGAGAAGAGAGGGGAGAGAGGGAGAGAGTGATGGCAGAAAGAGAGAGAGAGAAGAGAGGAGAGAGAGTGGTGGCAGAAATTGAGAGAGAGAGAGAGAGAGAGAGGGTGATGCAGAAAGAGAGAGAGAGAGAAAGAGAGGAGAGGCGAGAGTGAGAGTGGTGAGAGTGGCCATTTGCATACCGGCGAGATGGAGACACATGAAAAACATTAGCTCTCACATGAGGTGTGTGTGTGGTGTGTGTGTGTGTGTGTGTGTGTGTGTGTGTGTGGTGTGTGTGTGTGTGTGTGTGTGTGTGTGTTTGGCTGTAGTTGCTGTAATGAAGGCTGAAAAGGACTCTTGGTAGTTCTCAGTTGTCCTTGAGAGCTCCAGATTTGACAGTGGTGGTGGCGACAGAAAGTCCTCTGGCGTGAACGCTATCAGCTGCACCTCACACCAAGGGGCTGGCAAGGGTGTGGCAGTGATGCATCATGGGAGTGTAATGACTGTGCCGGAGGCTTCCTTTCCTTTCCTTACCCCCCGCCCCTCCCCCTTTCCAAACCCAAACACATGACTGCCGCTGAGCCTAGATGCTTTAGGCTTCCAGCTTGACCTGGGGTGAGGTATCTGGTGGGATACAAATCCTTACACATGCAAGTTTGTGTGCGTGTGTGTGTGTGTGTGTGTGGTGTGTGTATGAGAGAGAGAGAGAGAGAGAGAGAGAGTGTGTGTGTGTGTGTGTGGTGTGTGTGTGTGTGTGTGTGTGTGTGTGTGTGTGTGTGTTATGTGGAGGGATGGTGTAGGGGAGAAAAGGAAAGAATGAGAGGAAAAAGAGTATTCCCTCACTGGCTTTAATTAGAGAACCATGGTGGTTCCCATTCATCACATTCAAACTCTTTCACCCCCCTCTTAAACACACACACACACACACACACACACACACACACATCCCTCATATACACACATCACTTTCCAGATCTAAATCAGAGGAAAAACAACATCCCTGGACAATTGGAGAACATGACGCTGCTGCATATGGCAGAAGGTGTGTGTGTGTGTGTGTGTGTGTGTGTGTGTGTGTGTGTGTGTGTGTGTGTGTGTGTGTGTCCATATGGCAGATGAGCCCACACAAAGGTGGAAGTTAAGCGAGCTGTTGGAGTCATTACCCCAGCCCTTAAGTAAGCCCAATGCCAGTGATACAGAACATGACACACCACAACACAATACGCCACACACACACACACACACACACACACACACACACACACACACGCACACACACACAGACCAGACACACACACACACACACACCAGACACCACATCACACACCTCAAGACAACACACCATACCATAGCACACCACTAAGCCACATACACACACACACACACACCACACCAAAAGACACATACACACCACACTACACCATAGTGCAACAAAACACACTGCACCACAGCTCATTACACACACACACACACACACACACACACACACACACACACACACACACACAAACACACACACACCAAACTGCACTATATAACAACACACTAAAACACACTGTAACACAACACAACATACCACATCGGCTGTGGGGCAGCCATGGTCTACTGGTAAAGGGACTGGACTTGTAATTGAAGGGCGGGCCATTCAATCTCTGAGCAGCAGGAAAAAAATGTGTAGGGGGGTAGTGATGGTTGAGGAACACTCACTCGTTTTCACACGTGTGGGTGAGGTGCCACTGAGTTAGGCTGCTCCAGGTTTATGCGTGCTCACTGTCTCAATGTGCACTACTCACCAATCAGTAAAATACAGAGTTGAATTCCCCTTAGGGATCAAGATATTACTGTAGTATCTATACTCACACTACCACAGTTCAGTTAACACACCACACTACATAACGCCACATAACACCACACCACACACACCGCATAACACGCGTCGCACACACACATCACACCACACACACCACTGGAGCGGTCAACATAGATGTGTCGACCTAACCAGCCACACCTCTCCTGTCCACACTTATCCTCACGCCTGACACACACTTCAACTTTGAGCAAAGTGTTCTTTTCTTCTAAGCCACTCACAGTTACAGAATAACTGATAACCTCCCACTGCTTACAGTGACACTCAAACCCAAAGTCAAACTTTGAGCAAGGCGTTCATTTCGCGCCCGTCTTTCTCTTACTGTTACACAGTGACTGATAAAGCTTGGTGTGACTCTGTAAAAACACCCTGTTGGACAGCACAGGGTTTGACTTGAACATGACTGTTTACATACAGTGACATGTAATGTGTGTCTGCTAGTGTGTGTGACCAGAGAGCCTTTCTGTCACACTGACTCTTGTGTAATTACAATGTAAATACACATATATTATAAGTGAGCAGGAGGGCACCTAGCATGGCTCACGTGTGTACACACACACACATACACTCAACACACACACACACACTTATGCAACACATACACATATACTCATACACACACACACACACACACACACACACACACACACACACACACACACACACACACACAGTGTGAGAGAGAGAGAAAGCATCCAAAGGCTTTACTGTCACTGGATACCACATAGTGCAGCATTGCAGTCATGCAAAACACTAAAACAGAATGTTTCTCAGAATTCAATTGCTTGCCATCAATTCAAGCATATATATCTGCTTCTGTAGGTTGACATCAACCATTTATTAGTAGGCTGAAATGGTTTCTGTAGAAACCATTTCACTGATGCAGTGAACATCTCAGATGTTCCTGGAATTAAATGGAGTCTAAGTCCACTCTAGGTGTGGTCAAGAAATGTTGCAAAATTACTGTGAATAACTTGGCCTGATACTGGATGTTGACGTACGCGTGTGCGAGGCTTATGTAATGGATCACAGAGGGCACCCATTCACTGCCCTAGACTGACTGAGCAATCACTTACTGTTGCTGTGTAGCTTCAGTCAGCCAGACACCCTTCACCCTATGCATCCATGGCAAACAACTTTCACCCTCTCTCTCTCTCTCTCTCCTTCTCTCTCTCTCTCTCTCTCTCTCACTCTCCCTCCACTCTCACTCTCTCTCTCTCTCTCTCTCTCTCTCTCTCTCACTGTCTGCCTGCTAACGCCTGCTGTGTCTGGGCAATCTGGCAAACTGGAGTGAATTCACTAGCCAGTCACACACACACACACACACACACACACGCACACACACAAACCCATACACTGGCATACACACACACACCCACACACAGATGCACACACATAAGCACTAACGCAAGCACAAACAGATGCATGCACACGATCCAATACAAAATGCACACACGCAAACACACAGATGCACACAGGCACTGACAGACGCATGCACACACACAAACACACACACACACTCATAGACGCATTCACACAATGCAAACACACATGCCCACACGCAACACACATATACACAAACGGGTAAGCAAAAACATATCCGCTTATGCAGAATTCAACCTCCCATAGACACACACACCACACACACACACACACACACACACACACACACACACACTCGACACATACATGCACAGACACACAAAACTGCCCTGTCCGCTTATGGTCCAGATGTTTCATATCGATCCCCCCGTGGTTTTGGCACAATGTAAGTGCTGTGATTGTTGCTGCTTACTTTCTTTCTTTCCTTCTTTCTCTATCCCTCTTTTCCTCTTTCTCTATCCCTCTACCCTTTCTTCCCTTTTTTGGTGTTGGGGGGATTCAGAAAACTAAAGAGAAAAGTGCACAGGGCTGCTTGGTGGTAGAGCTCTGAATGTGTCTCCAGTCTAAAGTTTCAGTTGGGAGGGTGTCTTGGGTGTAGCCTTTGTTATCTCTCATGCTAGTTAATAATGCAGTATGGCTCCCTGGGCTGCCTTAGTGCACTGCATTGTAGTGCAGACTTGTGGAGGGTGAGACTCACAGTAGCTACCTGCCTGTCTGACTGCCTGTGTGTGTATGTGTGTGTGTGAAAGTGTGTGCCTCTCTGTCTGTCTGTGGCTGTGTGGGCTGTGTGTATGTGTGTGTGTGTGTGTGTGTGTGTGTGTGTGTGTGTGTGTGTGTGTGTGTGTAAGTGTGTGCCTCTGTCTGTCTGTGGCTGTGTGTGTGTGTTTGTCTTTCTGTCTGTGTGTGGTTCAGAGACTCAGGTTGCTTTGGCTGTGTTCCTCTCGTCCTCTCTGCAGCCCGACGACTCAACCTGGAGTTAATTTACAAAAGCGAGTGATGAGAGAGGGTGAGAGAGAGAGAGAGAGAGAGAGAGAAAGAAAGAGAGAGAGAGAGAGAGAGAGAGGTGGACTGCTGGCTGAATGGAATGTCCACCCATCAGCTACCAGCACAGACAGCAATCACTTACTAGTAAGTTTACTCAGAGGGGGTGTGGAGAAATGAGACAAAGGCTTTGGGTTTGTTTTGGGGCGAGAGACACACTGTGACAGATACTGTTCAAGAACGTTAATGACATTCCTTGGATGGCAGTCAAGTGTGGCAAGGTGAAAACACACACACACACACACACACACACGCACACCCATTTACCTAGCCCCTGTGAGTTCATCCTCCTCTGGTGAGGTGGTGTATGACCGAAATAAATAGCCAGGGTGGAACAGGGATGAAAGGTGATTAAAGTAGCAGACGCTAATGCCTGGATTTATGGGTGTGTATATCTGTGAGAGACTCCACCAGGCCTGTCATAATGTAGACAAGTTCTGCTACATGTTCTCCTCACAGCAGCTCTATAAATGGATTTCTACTTAGCAAACCATTTATTCAACGTAAGAGACTTATGAAAACAAGGCTACAGTGTCCTTTGGAAACTCAGACAAGCGAAATCTGTCGCTGATATGGATATGGCATAGTGATGCGTTGTGCAATGCTCACCCAAAGATCACAGTAAACCGTATGTGCGCAATGATCTCTGTCACCCCAATACTGACGTAAGGAAGAGCGGCGCAGCGAGAGACATTTCTCTTCCTCAGCTCCGCAGCGCATCAATGTGATTGTCTTTATCTGCCGGGGTGCAGCTTGAGCGTGGAATATGCTTGCGGAATGCGGACCCACAGACGTGGGAGGCGTGTGGGCGAAGGTGACTGGCATCTGCCTTCGGTCCACGGCCTGGAGAGAAATAGCAGCACTCCATATTCAAAGCGACTTCCGCCGAGAGGTCTCCTGCGGTTTAACAGGGCTATTAGTGAAAGATGAACCAAACGCTGCATTTCAATGAAGCATTCGCTCCTAAGACAGGCATTTTTGCATTTTTGGTGTGTGAAATTGTATAGTACTCGCTAATGCGAAAGAACGCATGAGGAATGGCGTAGCAGTGTCTTGAGCAACTTGCTGTGGGGTGGTTATTCAGAACCAAAAAAAACATCAGATACGAGTGTTGCAATCGAAACATTCACAATGAAAAGAAAACCGAAGTGTTTCCTTACACCAATTGCTCCCTGTTTTCCGTTGTAGTGGTGGTGGTGGTGGTGGGGGGGGGGGGGACTTTAAAAAAGTAAATTATGTGGAGAAGTTGACATGTTTTTTGTTTTCTTTAAACAATCACTTCATCTCCACACCACTTCTGACGTGGCCAAGCGGTTAATGCTCACGATGTCTCAGAGCAATTGAGAAAAGACCCCACAATGTTGAAATCGAACCAGTCAACCTTGAAGACTAAACGCTTTTAAACAAATGAGGATACACAAAGCTCTGTTCCCACGCTTGATAAGGCACACCAGTTGTATTCTGTTATTTTGACACAGAGCTTACCTTTCCTTTCCCCCCCCCCAACCAAAAAAAAAATTGAAACCTTTTTTCTGACAGTTGGCTCAGCAGGGGGCATCGGAGATATAACTGTCTGGTGGTTCCTCTTTTATCTACTGAGGCATCATTTTGTCTGTTGGTGGTCACTAGTTATAACCCAGTAAAGAGAAGTGCCATAAATCATGACTTTTTTTTACCAGCTCCTCCTATCAACCAGAGTACTAAACTTGTTTAGCCACCATCATCTCAATTAGTAATTCAATTTGAATGTCATTTAAAAAGCAGGATAGAAAATATCCAAGAAGCACGTAAGAGAACAATGTGTCAGGAGTATAATGCATGTATGTATGTTATGTGCAGGCTGGGTACTGTTACTTGAAGTATTTATCGCAGAACATTTTCTGCCCTGTTCTTCATTGCCTCATCTATCTGGCACTTCTTTAGGAGAAACGCCCATGAAGTAATGCTGATGCTGGAGCTGGCACCAGGCCCGCTGGCCAGAGGAGCTCTCTCTCTCTCTCTTTCTCTCTCTCTCTGTCTCTCTCTCTGTCTCTCTCTCTCTCAGGTCACTCTAGCGGCCTTGACTTTACAACTGCCAGTCATTCACTGAAGTACATAGGACACAGGAGCTGTGGCTGGGTCAGATCTATTTCGCTCTTATTTCTCTAGACTCTTTTACTGTTTTTTGTATTTTTTGTTTTTGAGTATGTTTTTGTAGCCGTTCTCAGAGATGAGAGATAAGTCAGCATTCACCCATGGAAGATCAGTAGACTGAGTCAAATAACACAAGCCATATAACACAAATAAATGTTTTGAATCAATCATGCATATTTATTAACATTATTGCCAAATGTGAGTAATTGATTGCAATGTTGGCTCATACAAGAGCTGTGTCTAGACTAGACATGGCTAAGATCTGGGCCAGATGCGCTCCTGAGCCTGCTGCTCTCTAGCATAGTACAGCACGGCCACACAGTGAGCAAAGTAAACTATGTTATCGAGAACAACAGCAGAGAGAAATAGAGAGAGAGAGAGACGGAGGGAGAGAGAAGACAGAGGGGGGTGATGCAACATCACTGTAGAGCAGGTGTAACCATAGCACATAATGAGCAAAAAAACACCAGGAAGAAAAAGACAAAAAAAAAAGAAAAGAAAAAAACATGAGGGGATTGACTACAGGCCTCCAAACCTGCTGAAAAACATCACATACAGTGGAGCTTGCTCACATCCCAAAAACAGCAGCTGCTGCTGCAGCAGAGGAGGCTCCCGCATCAACAACAACACCAGCCAAATCAATAGCATGCTCCCCTGAAACCACAGGTCTCACCAAAAAACATCACCATCAATCTATAGATTAAAGATGATGACAGAAACATGCATTTCCCTGACACCTCAAGGCAACTTTGGCATAGTTTTCTATGGGCAAAACTCTTTCTCTCCATTCACCTCTCTTTCTCTCTCTCTCTCTCTTTTCTCTCTCTCTCTCTCTGTGTCTCGCTCTCTCTCACACTGATCATGCACACAATTAACTCCAAAGTGCACTGGCAGACAAATCGACTCTGCTCTTGTCAAGGCATCAATTATTCAGACCTGCAGCCTCTCACTGACTCTATCACCATCAGCTCCTGGTTTTTATTTTGGAGGAGTGGAGTGAAGAGGAGCAGAGAGGAAAGGAAAGGAGAGGAGAGGAGCAGAGAGAAAACAGGAGAGGAGTGGAAAAGAGAAGAGGGGATGGGAGCGGAGGGGGTAGGAGAGGTGAGAGAAGAGGAGAGGAGAGGAGGGAGGTGAGGAGAGAGACCCTGCCAGGGCTGGAAGTGGCTGTGCTGGGGCCCGTCTGATTGGCTTGGGGAGCGACGGCAGAGCCCGGACTGTTCATTAAATCCAAAAAGTGTGCAGAGGCAAAAGAGAGGATAACAAGGCCCTTGAGTCACTCTCACTGTACACTGGTGCAAGGGGGGCACCTTTCTCTCTCTCTCTCTCTCTCTCTTTCTCTCTTTCTCTCTCTCTCTAGAGTTCAGCACTGTAAATATATCCTGTGCTGGGATGAGGAGGCTCGTGCTGTGGCTGGGCCTGGTGTTTGCGCTGTTTAACACACATGTGCTACATATGCACTGTATTGATAGAGATATTTGAGGACGCTCACTGATGGATCACTTGTGGGTATACATGTAACAGATGTGGGGTACGCTGCTACACACTTGTCTATGCACCCGTCACTATTACACACTTATGTATGCATATATGGGGAAACATCTGCTCAGACACAGACACAACACACACACACACACACAGACATAAAAAACAAATACAAATGCCCCTACATTCTCTCTCTTTCTCACACACACACACATACACACATACACACACATTGTTGGGGAAGTTACTTGTTACAATTACAAGTTACCCTATCTGAAATGTAATAGTAGTGCAACTATTTCAATTACTTTAGCAAAGTAATGTAACTAATTACATTTGATTACATTCCAATTACTTTTCAAAATTCTGAGTGAATGTTTTCAACTGTCAACCATTTTCAAATTTTGAAATCTGGCAGTGTTAACTTTACAGCATAATTTAACACTGACTACTGTCAAAATCCATTTAAAATCCCACATCACAGCTCCAGCCTTGTCAGACGTCAAACCTCTATGAGGTGACACAAAAATCTGATCCTGTTCTTCCTAAATCATACCACAAGCCTTTGCATAACTTCGCCTCCTAAATCAAATATTTGACATTCAACAGCGCTTGATAAACAGCTGTCTATGCATTGTGCATCTGACATTGCAGGCCTTCTAGGCTGCAGATCCAGTAATTATTAGGTGGCATCACAATAGTATCAGATCTTTAGCTGTGAAAGGATGTTGTGCACTAGACGGCATGGCAACATTATATTACTGAACATGTAGCCAGTATTTCTGAGAAGATATTTATGTGTAACTGAAATTGTAATCCTGAATATTTTCAAAAGTAACCCATTTAATTACACATTTTTTTCAAAGTAATGTTACTTACTACAAGACACTGGTAATTCCATTGCATGTAACCTGTTACTCCCTAACACTGCTCACACACACACACACACACGCACACACAAACTTTCACAGACTTACATTCCAACACACATATTTGCACATAGTCGGTTAAAAAAAGCAAACAACACACCCACACCCAACAAACAAACACACCCACACTCAAAAATGTATACACAGACAAGGACACAAACTCCTGACCTTTGGACTCTTGAGAGAAGATCTGAAATATGATGAGCAGGGTCAAACTTTGTTTGAGTTTATCAGAGCACATGGAAGAAGCACATAACAAGGCATGGGGAAACTTCACAGCCCCTTTGTCTGGTCCCTTAAACACACATACACAAGCACACACACACACACACACACACACACACACACACCACATTCACATAAACTCTCAGTCAGAGGTCTTCATTCAACATAACATCTGTTAGCAGCATGCTGAATAAGACAGAAGAGAAGACTTGAAGAGAAGAAAAAAAGAAGAGAGAGAGATGAGTAGTAGAGATGAGAAGAGTGGAGTAGGGAAAAGAAACAAGAAGAGTGGAGTGAAGAGGAAAGAGAGGAGTGGAGGAGAGAAGAGGAAAGAGGAGTAGAGGTGAAAAGAGGAGAGTGGAGGAGAGAAGAGAAAAGAAGAGAAGAGAGGAGTTGAGGAGAGAAGAGAAAAGGTGAGAGAAGTAGAAGAGAGAAGAGAGAACAGAGGAGAGGAGTGGAGAGCTGAGGCTGCCCGACTGGTTCTCTGGCTGCCCTTCAAGTGGAGTGGAAGACAGGTATTAAAGCCCCATAAGTCAGCCAACAGCACCCTAAGGAGCACAGACAGCCTAATGAATGCACCCTGCGAGGCCCCGGCGTAACTGCAGGCCTCTTGTCTGAGCAGTCGGCTGTGGTCATGGCTAGATCGACACCCGGGGTATCCTTAAGACCCCAGAGAGACCACACGCTAGAGAGAGAGAGTGGGGGAGAGAGAGACTGGGAGGGGTGGAGGGGGAGAGGGAGGGAGGGGAGGGAGAGAGAGAGAGGGGGCCTGTGAGGACGAATTTAAAGCAGGTTTTCGCTGTGGTTTTTCTGCGAATACTTGGACAGTGAGAACATGCAGTGGCCAACAGTCAAGGCAGCAAGACACATCAGTCTGGGCAAGCTGATGGTGGAAAGTCAGAAGCTTAGTGAGTGAGAAAAAGAGAGGGGGGGAGATTGATGGAGAGAGAGAGAGAGGGAGAGAGAGAGTGCTGCTGAAGACGTGGGTGAAGCATGCAAATGTTAGATTAATGGAGGCATTCCACGACCTGGTTTGAATTTTACTTTTTTAAAAATACATTTCAATATAAACACACGCACACACACACACACACACACACACACACACATTGCACACACACACACAGCAGGCAGTGTTTCCATTGGGCCAAAGTGAGAGGAGTGTAGGACAGATTTCTACATCTGATGAAGTGACTGGGAAGGGTGTTTGCACTGTTGTATAACTGAGGAAGAGAGAGAGAGAGAGAGAGAGAGAGAGAAAGAAAGAGAGAGAGCGAGAGAGAGCGGTTGTCGGGTGGGAGAATGAGACAGCAAGAACTTCCTTCTGCTCAAACCAGGAACAAAGTGAACAAAAGGTGTAAAACTGAGCTTATATTTTTCAGCAGGGCTTGGAGATGCATTGCAGTCTGCCGCAGTGTGAGTACTCCTTGCTAAATTTGAGCTGCACTCTGTTGTTTCTCTCTCTCTCTCTCTCTCTCTCTTTCTCTTTTTTTTTGTTTGTGGTTCAGTTACACCCAGCAGGCTGTCTATTTACTGCCTTGTTTAGCCATACACACTTGAACAGTATCACTCAGTAAAAGTGGATTTTCTACCCACTCTCGAAACAGAGCGACAAAACAGACCTCTCCGTGTCTCAGTGAGAAAGAAAGAATGAAGAGACAAAAAAAAGCACACCCTCATCTCCGTCTTTCAGAATAAAAATTCCCCACCACTGGATTGGAGGAAGGAAAGAATTTGCGATGCTGGCTGCCTCCGGTCCCTAGCATAGTTCAGGCGCAGGACTTCTGCAATAATGTCTGAAGTGTTTATTGAATTACATAACTTCTTGGATGTGGTCTGCCTTCAGGACGTAGGGGGAGGGACAATGCCATCCTGCCCTTCCCAGCCCCTCCCTCCAAGCCTCATTCCATCTCTGTGATTGGCCCAGAGGCCCCCCACGGGACCCACCTACAAAGCAGGGAAACACTCCATCTGAGAGGTCTGTATTTTCCATGTCTAAATACAGTAGGTTGTGGGTTAGATCAAGTATCAATATGACCCCGTGTCTGCAAATCCACAATTTAATTCCGTGTTGTTTTTTTATTTATTTATTTATTATTTTTTAATTTGCCTCAGCAGTTGTTTTCAGTGACGGAGCTGTATCCAGTTTTCCCATTTAGCCTCACACTCCATGTGGTGGGAGCCTCTCAGAGAGGCTTTTTATTTATGCCTGTGTTCCGCTGGCCAGCGTTAATTTCATGCTAGTGAATAGCTGTACAGAGAGATAATAAAAAACACTAAGCTAAGACACAAAAGCTAGGCAAGGCATTACAAAAAGCGGGGGTGGGGGTGGGGGTGGCAGCCGTGTTCCTGAACTCTGCGAGGGTTCAGGGGGAGACTGGGACATGCTCTCTGATCAGTCAAGCCAAGTTTCTTACAGTCCTTGGAGGGGGGTGGGGGGGGTGGGGGGGTTGGTTGAGGGCCTCACATAAGCTGTGACTCAATGTTCCAAAGGAAACCCAAGCCAAGACATCTGCACCACAAGAGAGAAGAGATTTGGACTGAGCTCTGGAACACACACACGCACACACACACACACACACACATACACACACACACACACACACACACACATAGTATGTACACATGCACATACACACATCCATAGACACACATGAGTGAAAGACAGACAGAGTGAGTGAGTGAAAGAGCAGAAAAGACACAGAAATCATGCACACTGTCACATCTTGTTCTTCCGCCTCTCTCCAAACATCCCACTATCATTTCCTCCAAATCTCTCTGCCTCTTTTTCTTCTCCTGCTTCTCTCCTTTCCTCTCCGTCTCGAGGGAACCAGGACATCAAGAGGGACAAGGGTCAACCAAGCTCACAGATAAGAGTTATACATTTCCCACACATATCCATCTAAAATATTATGTTTGCTAGGAGATAACCACTTCTGTCCCCACAGTAGAAGACATAGTGTCTCATGCCCTCTCTCTCCCTCTCTCTCTCTCTCTCTCTCTCTTTCTCTCTCTCTCTTTCTCTATCATCATTTCTGAGTCTCATGAAGCAGACCCATTTTCCAACAGGAGAAAAAAAAAAACACAGATCTCTATGTGATTTTGAAAGTTCCTCTGTTGCCTGTGATAACGTCTACAGCCCGAGGGGGAAGCCGGGGCGGCGGAGACTATTTCTGTGTTGTGCCTTACCACCTGCAGATCATATCACTGCAATATCATTGTAAAAGAGTGGAAATATTACATCATTGGCGTGTTACGTCTCTAATTGTTTTTAGTGTCCTCCCTGGGTGAGGGTTTTTTTTTTTGTCTATTTTTCTTTCTGCCTCCACTTTTCCCGGTATTGGTGGTAGCAGTTGCTAAGGGCTTTTGGACAGTCAGCCACTTTTTGGTGGGAAAAGAGGAAGGATTGTCACCAAAAAAAAAGTGCTTATTCTTGTAGCGCGCTGTGGTTTCGTCACATGAGGACATTGGCGTATTGCATTTTGGCTGATGGCAATGTTGTGGCATTATTTTGTGTGTGTGTGTGTGTGGTGTGTGTGTGTGTGTGTGTGTGTGTGTGTGTGTGTTCTTTGGATGGGTGGTTTGGATTTTTTTTTGTTCTCTGTGTTAGAGAAGACCAACAGGAATGTTTACTCTTTTGGCAAAATGAACATACGAGACAGAGAGATTGAGATCTGCATCCATGTGGCTTGAAGCACTCCGTTGGCTCTATACATAATACTATACATCAAATAAATTATTCATCTGTCATAATCAAATGTTCGGAAAAATATGAATATGGACATATTTCTTTGGGGAGGTCCTTCATATGGAAATGTCTGACATGTTTTTCCAGTCGTTCACAGTTGGAAAAAATAAG
>PYXC01001443.1:3112500-3170000 GCA_015244755.2 Tenualosa ilisha | reverse complement strand
AGCAGTAGGTCAGCGGTGGAGGCTTCCTGAGCTGTGGTAGTTGGATCTCGTTTGCGATCCATGAGTAAGTCGGGGGGGGGGGGGGCTGAGAGTCGCTGGGTGCCGGCTGGGACACGGGTTCTCACCGGCTCACGGCAGAAGAACAGAGGAGCGGAGCGGAGCGGAGCAGAGTGGAGTGTCATCACACTGCACTGGAGAGCAGAGAGCCAGGCACCAGGCGCAGCAACCACGGCGGTGGTGAGGTTTGCATGGAGGAATGGGCACAGGGGCCTTGGACCCACACAGAGAACACCATAGAGCAAACACACACACATAGACACACTCACACACATACACACACACACACACACAGAAACTCACTCACACTCACTGATCACCCACACTGCTTGTGCATGGAAGATGAGGGGGCACATTGGCATTTCCCTTCTGAGAAGCGAATGAATAAAGAGAGGCACAAAAAGAGAGAAAAAAGCGCAAGATATGAAAAAAAGGCAGACAACTCCAGACACCAGTCATGGTGTTCCAGAGGAGGAACTAGGCATGAGAGCATAGACTCACACTCAGAGGAAGGCAAAAAGACATACACAATAAGAACAGCCAATGCATAACACATATTTAGAGGTTTAGACCACCTGCCCACGGGCATTATGTACTGGTTCCTCAGTGTTTGTTTGTGTGTGTGTTTGTGTGTGTGTGTGTTTGTTTGTGCGTGTGCTTGTTTGTTTGTCTCCACACCAACTCTCCCTCCACCCTTTTCATCTGATTCCATCCCTCTTTCAGGCCCCACCTATAAATAACCCTTCAGCCCTGTCCTCACCTGTACACACACACTTACACACACACACAGACACAGACACACACACACACACACACAGACACACACAGCAAGATAGAAAGAGGGGGAGAGAGACAAGAACACACATACACTCACATACACGCTCTCAGTCAGACTCACTCAAATACACACACTCACACACACACACACACACACACACACACACACACACACACACAGGAAGCGCTGCTGTACCCAGTGGGGCCCTGGGCTGGTCTGGGCCCATGGCCAGACCCAGGGGGGTGAGTGTGGAGTATCGGGTGCTGGGAGAGAAAGAGAGAGGGAGAGAGGTGCCGCAGGGAGTCTGACCACAGAGCTCCCTAAAAAAAAAACCTCCAGCCCTCCTCCTCCCCCACCTCCTCCTCCACTCACCACTCTCTCCACCACCACCTCCTGCTCCTCCTCCTCCTCTGTCCCTTGCACTCTACCCCAGAAACCTCTGACTCCCAGCAGCCTCCTTCTGAAACCGCTCCTTCTCTCCCCTCCCTCTCTCCCCTCTCTCTGTCCTCCCCTCTGCTCTCCTCTCCAGCGCAGCGCCTACCTCTCCCTCCCATGCCTCCTGAGGGAGTGACTCCTGCAAACAATTCCTGCTCTGACACAAAGCCATGCAGTGAGACCCTCATTTACTCTCCCCACACACACACATCACCTTTCCTCAGAGCACAGAGACAAAGAGACCACACCTACTGTACCTCTCTCTCTCAGGCAAGAACAGCACCAGGGTACCAGTGTATAAAAGGTATGGGGGCGGGGGCAGTGTGTGTGTGTGTGTGTGTGTGTGTGTGTATGCCGGGGGGGGGGGGGGGGTAGAATTAGACTACTGTGCGAGAGTAAGTACTTCTGGGTAAGTGACCAGGGGAACTGGGATTAATTGAGAGTGCTGTGTCGGAAAGAGCCTGCTGGTTTCCAAAGGGGTGGAACGTCCGTCGATGCAGTAATTAAGAACCTGGCTCCACTGGTGTTGTAATCTACAGGAGGTTAGAAACTGCTGTGGGTAAATGCTGGCATTGATTTCGATATTTGAAGGGGGAGTAAGGGGGGGTAATTAATTTTGAAAGTTGGACTCAATTTCATGGGTGGATCAGGAATAAAGAAGGTGAGTGTGAGTGTGTCAGGGGGGTGGGGGGAGGGTAGTTGGGGGGCAGTAATTAATTTGGGGTGTGGCGGTAGAATGAGACCAGTTATGTGGTGTTGAGTGTTAAGAACTTGGGTTGTGTTGGACGGCTACTGTAAGATGATGTTTTATTGTTCCAATTATTATTCAACAGCTGTATGTGGTTAGAGCTGAGGTAAGTGTGTGTGTGTGTGTGTGTGTGTATGTGTGTATGTGTGTGAATATGTGTGTTTGTGTGTGTGTGTGTGTGCGTGTGCGTGTGTGAATGTGTGCGTGTGTGTGTGTTTGTGCGCGTGTGTGAATGTGTGTATGTGTCTGAATACTGTATGTGTGTTTGTGTGTGTGTGTGCGTGTGTGAATGTGTGTTTGTGTGCGTGTGTGTGTGTGTGTGTGTGTGTGTGTGTGTGTGTGTGTGCGGGTGCGCATGTGTGAATGTGTGTGTCTGTGAACAAGAGACAGCAGACAAGAGAAGGGGTGATATTAATTGAAAGAAAGACTGCTGGCACAGGCAGAAGGTGGAGTCCATTTCCAGTAACTGAGGGTGTGCCCTGGGCCAGAACTAAACAGCTGGCTTGTCACCACTCTGTGTCTGTATGTGTGTGTGTGTGTGTGTTGGAGCAGGCATCTGGAGTGTGTAAGTGAGTGAGTGTGTGTGTGTATGTTCCACCTCTGCTGTGTGCTCTGGGGCCCTGAGCTGTGTCCAGGGCTGAGGTCGGCCACCCATCGCACCACTCCTCTCTTCTACCACTCCATTCCACTCTTCTCCACTCCTCCCAGCCCCTAGATAATGCCACACACTCGTTTATCTGGGTGTCAGCGAACAAGGGAGAGAGAGTGGGAGGGAGACGGGGGGGGCGTTGAAATGAGAAACCAGGACTATCCACTGGCACAACCCGCATTACTCAGCTCAGGGTAGAACAACAAATATTTGAGAGAGCCATGACTTTCTTGTTCAATAACAAGCACACACACACACCCACACACACATATACACAAACACAAACACACGCACACTGAGTGGGGGCCCCATGATGAACATTGTGCTGTTGGCAGAGAACACTCAGTGTACATCACAGAGTTGTTGCTTTTTTTTTTTTTTTTTTTTTCGCTTTCGCCGATCTTTCGCTCGCTGAGTTCACCACTGACGTCAGTTTGGAGCACAGGCTCATCCGGGCCCCGCCCCTCTCTCTCTCTCTCTCTTTTTCTGTTTTTCTCTCTCATTTTCTCTCTCTCTGCCTGCCTGACCAGTCAGAGGCAGCACCCCCGCGGGTCCCGTCCCGTGTGTCCAGCCCTGACAAACCGGCCTCTCCCACCTCGGAGAGAGCCAACATGATGTCAGCTCTTTGCCTTTCTCACACCCACCCTCCCAACCCACCCCCCAAACATCCTCCCCCCGCCCCCCCACCCGCTCCACTCTCTTCTCTTCTTCTCTCCTCTCCTCGAGGCCGATATCACTCCAGAGGCCCCTCGAGTTTGCCTCCGCCCCACTTACAGCAACCGGAGGCGGTTCTGAGAGGGAACGCCCCTACCCACAACCCCCAACCTCCAACCCCCAACCCCCACCCCCCCGTTTGTTTACCCATCACCAAATATTACTAATAACTGCAACGGTGACAATGATACTATTACTGGTAATGGGTTGAATTATGTGGGCAGACTAACAGATGATGTGATTAGACGGTTAAGGCGGTGGGGTGGGGGGCGGGGGGGCGGGAGGGATGCTGCCCGAGTGAACGCTTGCGGCGCTCTTTCATTCGTTCGCTTGCTCGTTCGTTCAGGATCAGTCACTGGGGAATGCTGTCACATTTGTCATGAGCTCTTACCTCAACTGGAAAATTAGTTTGAGTAAGATAACATTGCATGAGGAAGCAGGGCTGTGTCTGCGCTATCATTCTTCTCCAGGCCACTACTGAGCCTCACACACACACACACACACACACACAATGATCTTTTTTTTAATCGAGTGTTGCGATGGATAGATAGAAAGCCGACTTTAGAGGCTACTTTAAAGGCTTCTGAAATCTGGGGTGTTTCACCTATTTACCCTTTGGCAGATGGATTAAATGAGACTGAGGTAATAATCTCTTCAATTCGTTGGATGTTGAGGAGGACATGAGAGGCTTAACATGGCTGTGACAGAAAAGAATATAGGGCCACATTTATTGACACATTTAAAAATGTATCATATACGTATACTGGGTATGTATATATATATAAATATATATATATATATATAACACATACACACACATATATTTATACATACATATACATGTGTATGTATGTATTTGGTTATATATAGTATAATATAGAACACTGTCACACTTGATTGAGCAAATGTTCACTTTACCTGAATTTACAGTCCTTTATAAACTTAACAGTGGCCTTAATAAATCATAAATTCATACATCATTTTTTCCTCTGCTCTACAGTCATGGGTATTTGTGGTCATTTCATTCAAATCTATGCTGGGCTTTTGTTGTTTTTATTCCTGTTAAAGGGCCAATAACCACGTCCTGGATGTCGAGGGGGAGAGGCCATTAAACTGGGAACAGTAAAAGTTGAGGCTGCAGATTCCGGGTCTGTGGCCCCCAGAATGTAATCTTTTCCCTCTTACGACTCCTCCAAGACCTTCAAGGGTTGCTTTCAGAGGGAAAAAAAGGACGTCATCCAATGTGGTCCTCAGCCCATACATTTTCATATCAAGTCTAACACCACAAACAGCATGCGACTTGGAAACACAGATGAACAAAGCAAAAAAGGGGAAAAACACACACACAGACGAAAACACACACACACACACACACACACACACACACACACACACAAAACAGCATCCGATATCTCAGAGAACAGCATATTCAGGGGATTTTCGTGGATGATTTGGATCCAGCTGTTGGAGATGAGAAGTGTGGTGGCATTGGCTGTGGCAGTGTGTGTGTGTGTGTGTGTGTGTGTGTGTGTGTGTGTAAGTGTGGCGAGCGAGGAAGGGAGACTCCCCTGGGCCCGCTGTGCTTTGTTCCCCTACCCAAAGGGAGGCAGATTAATTCAGTGCTGGATCAGGTAAGCCCAGTGATTTTCCAAGGGATGTGCCGGCCCGTCTCTTGGGATCACTGCTTGCCGAGCCGCTTGGGGTGGAGAGGAGTGGAGTGGGGCAGGGGGCCGTGGAGGAGTGTGTGTGGTGTTTTTGGATGCTTGTGAGGATATTAGTGTGTATGTATGTGTGTGTGTGTGTGTGTGTGTAAGAGAGAGGGCATGTGTCACTGTGTGTGTGTTTGACGGGGGGAGGTTGTTTGGAAGTCTGGCTCACAAATGGCCTGTAGGCTGAAAAAGCCTTGACAGGTACACCATACAACCAATGGTAATTTTATGACATGTAAAACACACACACACACACACACACACACACACACACATAGCCACTGTCTGTCACAATTCAAATCAAGCCCTCGTTTCGGTCGCTTCTCTGTGGCGCTGGCATCATCCACTGTCGTCTGCTGTTTGTCTAGTCTAACACCGAGCAGTGACCACTTAGGCAGCTGTTTTGGACCGAAATTTTTGTTTTGTTTTGGATAAAATATTTACACGAGCAGTGGTAAATATAGTGCTGCTTGACCTAATTGGCCATAAATGTGGTCATTCTTATTTATAGGCGTTCAATAGTATTTTGCCGTACTTAAGAAAGAGAAACACACCGACCGTAAATTCAGGCAAGAGCAGGGTATAGAGAGCATTACGGAAGACGTGTGGAATTAAGAGAATGTGTGTGTGTGTGTGTTTCTCTGTGTGTGAGACTAACTGTGTGTGTGTGTGTGTGTGTGCATGAGAGGTTACTACTGTGAATGTGTGCATGTGTATGTTTATAAGGTTATTTGTTTGTGTATGAGTGTGTGTTGGATGCTTGTGATGATACTGTGGGTGTACGTGTGTGTGTGTGTTCACATGTAAGTGCGTGTATGTGACAGAGAATGTGTGTGTCAGTGAGATAGAGAGATGGGGGATGGGGGGTGGAGGGGTTTGATCCATCCTTCTGGGACTGTGTCAGGCCTGCCTGGCTCCCCAGTCCAGACTCGGCACACCTGGGTCTCCAGCACGGCGCGCCAGAGCCTGCAGCTGTCTCCAGCCCACACTCTCACTCTCCAACCCGGCCTGGTCACCCGCCCTGGATACACCCCCCTTCACTCCCTTCTCATCTCTTCTGTTCTCTTTCACTCTCCAGCCCACAGCCACACACACACACACACACACACACTCAAATATATTCACTCAAACAAGCAACAGGACACAGCTATGCATACATATACACGCACACACACACACACACACACGGACACACAGCAGGCTATCACACTTTTACACACTCTCCAACATGCACACAGACGTACATGCATCAGCTTTCTTTCTCACACACAAGCTCACATCCAGACATGCAGTCACGCACAAACACGTGCACACACACACACACACACACACACACACACACACACACACACACACACACACACACAGACAGAGCTCTAGCCATAAAATATCCCATTTTCCCTCGATGGCTTTGGAAAGCATGAACATATCCCATAGACATAGACAAAATAAATAAATAAAATGGAAAAAAAAATAAAAATAAAAATCGGATCAAGATGCTGCATTTACAATGTGAACGTCTTCATCCTCGGGTCCAAATGTGTGCGGTGGGGCAGATAGAAGCCTGATTTTTAAAACACGGAATTAACGGCTCAAGCAAAGTTTCTGCGGGCCATCTGCCTGTCTGCTCAGCTCAACCATGTCCTGGTCTGTTTTCTTTTTTCGCTCAGGGTGTCTTGTCTATCTTTCTTCAGTATCTCTTTCTTTCTTTTTCTCTCTCTACCTATCTACAGTATCTCTCTCTTTCTTTGGTGCTTTCTCTCTCTCTATCCATCTACAGTATCTCTTTCTTACTTTTTTCTCTATCTACAGTATCACTCTTTCTTTCTTTCACTCTCTCTATCTATCCTTCCTTTTTTCCTCCCACCATTCTCGCTTTCGCTAGCAGTAGACACCAGCTCTCTGCTCTGCCACAGCCCAGGCAGGAGAATCACCTTATATGGCAGAGGGAGACATCCACCTCCACACACACACTCACACACACACACACAGGCCCCCATGCTCCTCGCTTGCTGGAGCGCACAACACTCACTCACACACACACACACACACCCTCGCCCCGACACTGCCTGTCTGCCGGCTGTCCTCCCTCTCTGCACTCTCCATCTCCACCCCCACCCTCCTACAGCCTCCCACCTACAGTCCAAAACCGCAGTAAGCACTGCACCCCCCTCTCAGCCAAGCCTTCAAGCTACCACCCCCCACACTCATCACACACACACACACACACACACACACACACAGTAAAAAACACACCAGAGTGCACATACATGTGGGTGTCTGACAGCAGAAACTGGGATCTCACGGGGTCGTGTGGGAGGGGGAGGGAAGACAGTAGAGACAGAAAGACTGATGAAGGGATGGAGAGAGGGAGAGGGAAAGAGAGAGAGCGAGAGAGAGAGAGAGAATGTGAAGGCGACGCCACCAGCGCTGCAGATAAGAGCTCTGTACAGGAAGTGTCCTGCAGGGCCGTTCCCTTGGAGGGACATGCCGTATCCAGGCATTTCCGCCCGGCAGGAGTCATCTTCCTCCTCCTCCTCCTCCTCCTTCTTCACCCGCTCCTTCTCGCCCGGCTTCGGCGTCTGCTTATGTGGGAATGCGTGGGAGGAATGTTGCCTTTTCTTTTGTGTGGGTGGGACACACAGTGCTTGTCCTGTGGATAACCCCTCTGGCTGAAGGTGTTAAAAGTCCGGGAGCTGATGTGCTCTTAGGCCACTTCCTGTCCCACCCAGAGCATGACATAGCTCCGCTTGCTAGATCAAATTCATGAGAGGGCCTGAGTGGCAAATGAATGGACTGATTTACAATGCATGGAGATGGATCAGCTTTCATCACCTGAATTCCACTGAGATTGAGATGTTCCTCTACAATGATGTCTACTCGTACCACTAACAGTGGCATCTCTGCAACTTCAAATTGACTACCATCACATACCTGCTACAAATCTACAGTCAAAGGCTCTGAAGTTTTTGTTTTTTCTCCAAAATGACCTTCGTAATGACAAGCTATAGCACATAAGGTGCAGAAAACCAAATAATTGATGATCAGCAAAACAGCACCTAGATCTGCTTTTCACATGCATATCTTCAAAGCACAAGAATAACTAACTTTTATATATTTTTTGCCTTTTGATGTAAAGTGATTTGGCACAAACTGGGGATTCATTGTTTCTTCACTTTTATAGTCATAGACAGAAATAATAATCAGTTAACAGTGATCAAAAATCAGTTGTACATTACGCAGAAACTGGAAATTCATTAGATTGTTTGTTAACTTGAATGAAAGCAGGAGACCCAAGTGAGAGTATAAAAAGACAGGACAAGTCTGTTTTTATTGTTTAGATGTGATGTGACCGTTCCTTATAGGTGATGCTCCAGACCATTAACTCTCTCTCTCACTCAATCTCTCTCTCTCACACACTCACACACACACACGCACGCACACACACACACACACACGCGCACGCACGCACGCACGCACACGCACGCACGCACGCACGCACGCATGATGCACGCAAATAACTGTAGACAGTCAGCAAGCATGGATCCATTCCCTCTCTGTCTACAGTCAGTAATCACTGGTGAGTTGCAATGATACACACACTGCAAAAACTCACACCACATAAACACACACACGCACACACAACCACCAATCTTGCAATGTAATATCAGGTCTTCTGTCATAACCCATTGGGTAGAGATCTGACTTTTGAACTGTCACACTGTGAAAATGAAGAGCTAGATTGTTTTGGCACTTCTGAATCTTCGTCACGGTGATGAGCTGCTCAATGACTTTGCTTCCTCCTAAGAACTACAGAATATGTGATGGATATGAATTGAGTGAATATGTTTTGATTGCATCACCTCAACGTTTTTACACTGCCAAGTTACAAATCAACAATGTATCAGACAAGACTATTTTCCCCTAACGTGTCTTTGTAAGACTGAATACAAATGTCACTTGTGAAGGAGCAGACATCCTCAAAATGTGCAGAGCCTTGCCTTGAATTGTTTAGCAAGAAAAAAAAAAAAAGGAATAATGAAAGAAGAAAAGAAAGAAAGAACGAAAGAAAAGCGCTACCCAGCGGTGCATGGCCTATCTATGGCTGCCAAAACGCAAAGATAAGACCAGTGAAAATACAGAGTCTAGATCCAGAGATTTACAATACAGCACTGGTTTCAGGTCAGCAGGCATCACTGAGCATAAGCCAAAGCTTAACCGCCACAGAATTAAAGAAGCACCGAGCTGTTCCTTGTCTTGGCTTCAGAAGCGCCAGAGAGAAGAAACATTACATAAAGCAGAAACACAACAATCACACAGAATGCAGCCCTGTTCTCTCTACAGAGAGGGAGTTGAGAAACCATTTTTGAGTTTGGAGACACAGGAAAGGAAAGCATTAACAAAAAAAAAAAAAAACCCCTCTGTAACACAATCAACATGGAACAGCAAAACCATTTGAATGACTTTGTTTTCATAGTTTTGGCACCGGCGGTGAACAACTCTATTGTGAGGCATTCTCCAGCCCGACGTTCAAGGCACAGTCTGAATTACTTTTACACTTTCCAAGCCTTTTGAGAAGCTATAGTACTATCACAGATGGAGCCGTTTCACACACTGCCATGTTCTTTTTTTTTTTTTTTTCTCCTGTTTTTCTTTTTTTTCTCTCTCTTACTTCCCGACATATGATACATCATCTCACATCAGGCATGTACACCAAACAATTCAGTACATCAATGCAATTACAGATGCAGCGATTGTCCATTTTGCCTTCCATGATTGGCGTATGGTGTGAGTGCACGTATGAACAACATGCAGTTCAGACAGCACTGCACATCCAGAGAGTCAAGTTCATCATCAAGCTGCCTAGTGTCCATCCCTTCCCCTTGGAACAGGTTTGTGTGCTGTTCACTCTAACACACACAAACTCCAACTGGGGGGGACTCAACATGAAGCCGTCTTACACAGACGCCACAGCTGTGTCTGTCGTGATGGTCTGGAGCTGCTGCTGCTGATGTTGACGGTGGTGCCGTTTCACAGGAGACGGATAGTATAAAAAAAAAAATTAAAAAAGACTGTTGAATCCAACGTGGAAAAAAGGATTGGAAACGAAGGATTTATCCCCAAATCAGAAGCATGAGGGGGGGGAGAGAGGGAGAGAGAGAAGTGATTTGTAACAGGATGAGACTGCTGCATACCAGTGCTGTCATGAGCTCCTCCAGGAGGGTCCAAAGGAGGCGAGAGAAAGACCCAGGATCGGCCCTCTGAGGCAAAGACAGCCATCTCTCCTTGCTCTACAGCTGAAGCCATTGGAGGGAGACCATATGAACCACACACACACACACACACACACACACACACACACACACACACACACACACACACACACACCATTCAAGTGTGATGCACATGTGTGTGTGTGCGCAGACACACACACACACACTCAACTGCACACACTGTAGCATACACACAATAGTATTCAGTGTGCACACAGTGCATTCCCTTTTTCAGTGACCCTAGTATGATATCCAGTCCTCCAGTATTTTCTTTTTCTTTAAAGCTGAGAGAGACACAAGATGCTCCATTAAAACCCCCATCAAGCACACACACACACACACACACACACCACACACACACACACACACACACACACACACACAGGAAGTCCAGAGATAGGCCAATAACAGCCCCACATCCTGCTGCGAATGTCGGGTGGAGAGCTCCTCGTTGGAAGAGCTCTTAGTGAATAGACAACGCGACAGTAGCTTTGCCCAGCATTTTCTCTCTAGACTCTGCCTCTCACTCACTCTCAGAAGTGTTAATGCGACCCAAGTCCCATGTCACAGCCATTAGCCCACACCAGAGACCGACTCATGCAGCGGTCAGATTTGGGTGTCGAGTGTTGGGAAAAAAAAAAGGCTTTGGTGATTTCCCTTCGAGTCCACAGTTTGCTCTGAGGAGTTTTACCATTGTCTGACACGGTCTCACACACACACACACAAAAATCAATGTTCATCTTTGGGAGGCAAAACAAAAAAGTAGTGTGTGTGTATATATACACACACACACACACACACACACACACACACACACACACACACTCGCATCATTTTCAAGTATTTTTGTATAAAGCAAGATATGTCCTTACGGCTGAAGGCAATGGATGGCCAGCTTCAATGTCAGTCTTAAAGAAACAACAACACTAACCAGAGGAAGGAAAACTCTGCATGTGGCTCTGGAGGGGTAAGGATCCTCTGGAGGAAGAGGAGGAGAGAGAGGATGAAGAGGAGAGACCTGGAAGTGTTCTGAATATCAGAGGAGAGAGAGAGAGAGAGAGAGAGAGAGAGAGAGAGAGAAAAGAGAAAAAGAGGTGAAAACAACACCCCCACAATGAGTAAGTGTCTTCCACCACCCTAACCTCCGCCTTCAACAAACACCTCAACCCTTCTAGTCAAGGAGAGAGAGAGGGTGAGAGAGAGGAGAGAGAGAGAGAGAGAGAGAGAGAGAGAAAGAAAAAGAGAGAAAGACAGAGTAAGTGCAATAGCCCAAAAGCACAAAGAGGAGGGAATAGGGAATGAGAGAAAGACAGGGAGAGGAAGGAAGGGAGAGGGAGAGAGGAGTAGAGCTTCAGTGCTCTGTGACAGGAGAGACAGCACCAGAGAATCTGCCAAACCTCCCACACAGCCTATCAAACCCACTGTGTTCCAGCTCGCCCTCCCTCTCCCTACCCATCACTCTCTTTCTCTCCTCCTCCCTCTCCTCCCCCTCCCCATCTCTCTCTCTCTCTCTCTCTCTCTCTCTCCTCCTCCAACCCCATGCCAGACCAACACATCCTCCTCCCAGAGCCATCAACCGCCATCAACAACCACCACCATCTTGCCGTGTGCTCACACACACACACACACACACACACACACACACACAGATTCCTTTGGGCTGGATCCTCACGGCTTCTTGCTGGTGGTGGCGGTAGCTGTGGCAGCATTGGTGTTGGTGGTTGTGGCTTTAGCTTTGCCGTTGGGCTTGATGTGGGTCAGCTCCACGTCACCCATGGCATCGGAGGGCAGCGTGCTGCGCATTCGCTCGATGGTCTTCTGGTAGGAGGCCTTCTCCTGCTCCAACGAGCGAATCAGGTGCTTCATCTTGCTCTCGCGGGACAGGAAGGTCTCCACGTTCACCTCCAGGCTCTGGATCTTCACCCGCGCCGCCTGCACCAGGACACAGACAGAGAGAGAGAGGGACAGAGAGAGAGAGAGAAAGAAAGAGAGAGAGAGAGACAGAGAGAGAGAGAGAGAGACAGAGAGAGAGAGAGGGACAGAGAGAGAGAGAGGTGAGGAGAGAGTGAGAGAGGCGTGAGGAGAGAGTGAGAGAAAGAAAGAGAGGCAGAGAGGAGGAGGACAGAAGACAGCATATTATGTGTGTGTAAGAGACAGACAGACAGACAGACAGACAGACAGAGAGAGAGAGAGATGGACAGAGAAAAGGAAAAATACAGACATGGGGGGGAGGGGGGACGGACGGACAAACAGAAAAAAAACCCAGCTAAAAACATGGTGTCTGTAACAGTGCTATGCTAGCCACCCACCAAATCAATACAACACCTCATATTAGTGGCAGCTGAGACACTAAGCCTGGAACTGCAAAAAAAAACCCTCACCAGGTACACAGTGACCACTTCCTCTGACATCACCATCATTATCTCAAACACCAGCAGCGCTTACAAATACCAAGCTTGTGCTCTGATAAACATGTGCACGACTCCGCTCTAAGCGCACACAAACACACATACACACACACACACACAAAAGAGCTAATCAGGAACGGGGTTGAGGAGAAGGAAGTGATCGATGGTTGATGACACACACTTTGCTCACCCTCCTCCTCCTCCTCAGTGTGTGAAGCATGAGGTGAGCTTAAAGGCACGGGAGCCAATCTATACCTGAGTCACTGCTCTGACCTCCAGTCAGGGAAAGCTCACAGCAGCTAGCAAGGCACACATCTCACATGTGGGGAGAATTTAAGCTTGCGCTCTAGTGCCACCTATTGGCAGCTTAAGGAACAGACATAATGGAGGAAATGGAGAGGGCATGTGAGAGGAAGTGAGTGGAGTACTCAACACATGTTTGAATTCTGTCTAATAGTAGATATGAATAAACATTGCACAACATCATTACAAAACGGTACCAAGTCAAACCAGTAATGTACAGCAACTGAAGGAGTATGATGAAACACACACACACACACACACATACACATACACACACACACACACACACACCTGCAGTTTCTCCAGCAGTTCCATGTTCTGTTTCTTGAGCTGGGAGTTGGCCTTCTCCAGCTTGTCCAGGCGGTCAGCATCCTCCGAGGGAGGCGGGGCGTCCACCATCTCATCCTGCAGGACGTGGTACTCCACCTCATACGCGTGCAGCTGCTTGGAGATGTCCATCTCAGACGCCTGAGCACAAGCACAGCACACATAAACAAGCACGCCTCACGCAGATGTCCATCTCAGACGCCTGAGCACAAGCACAGCACACATAAACAAACACGCCTCACGCAGATGCGCCAAGTCCCACTGTCGCAAAGTGTTAAGTCTGGTTAACACGGTCACAGATTCTGTCATCTTACGACGAGACCCAGATAAACACACAACAACGAGCAATAGACAGGTAAAGTAACATAGGATTCATTTAAGTCATTCTGTATGTAAAATCAATCTGCCTGCCACACAAAGAACAAATATCCTTTCAATTATAAAAAAAAGCTTACCAAAACCAGACCAAACCAAAACATTCATAAGTACAAAAAGAAAAATAACACTACTGAAAACTACTACAGGAAAGGGTGCATCGTGTGACAGCAGGCCCCAGCCCCACCCCGCCACAACGGTCTAAGGGTCACAGACTGTGGGTCACAAGACAGGAAACTCCAGTAAACAGCACTTCTGCTTCTCAAGTGACAAACATACCCAGGAGGAGCCAGCAAACACGAGCTGTGCAGTTGCTACCTGGGGAAAGTTGCAGTGATTGTGAAGGCGATCATGCATAGGTCACAGCGTGGGACTGGAGTTTCAGATAGCATGCTAACACACCAATGGAACAGTGTGTGTGTGTGTGTGTGCATATATGCGTACATTTGCAGTGTGCCCATTTGAATGGGTGTCTGTTTGCTATGACTGTAACAGACCAATGGAACAATGTGTATGTGTGTGTGTGTGTGTGTTGTGCATATATGTGTACATTTGCAGTGTGCCCATTTGAATGGGTGTGTGTTTTCTATGACTATATTTGCATGTAAATGCATATTTTCATGTCCAAGTATGTAGGCATATTATGTGTGTGCATGTGGCTGTTGTGTGTTTTTAAAATCCTATGTGTGTGTGTGTTCGTGTGTGTGTGTGTGTGTGTGGTGTCTGCATACACATACCTTGGAGATGATCTGCTCCATCTGAACCTGGCTGAGGGTGGGCAGACTGGTCTTCAGATAGTCCACGATGGTCTCAAAGCTATCACACTCCACAATCTCCCCCTCGTGACTGCTCAGCAGACACAGAGCCACTTTAAAGATCACCTCTGTGCCCTGCACAAACAACAGGTCTGCACCACACACACACACACACACACACACACACACACACACACACACAGACACAGACACAGACACAGACACAGACACAACACACACACACACACACACAAACACAGACACAGACACAGACACAGAGACACACACACAAACACACACACACAGACACACAAACACACACACACAGACACACAAACACACACACACACACACACACACACACACAGACACACACACAAACACACACACACAGGGTCTAAGAAGTGTGTTCTACTGGTCTGACACATACATATGACTTTGTTGACAGAAGATCTGTAATAGTTCTACAAACAGACAAAAGCATTCATGGCCAAACATCAGAACACACAGAGTCCCGGAAACAAACTAAACTGTCCAAATGAACTTGTAAACAGACACACTCAAACAGAAAAATGCCTGCCCTCTGAAATGCCAATGTCTCCCAATGGAAATACAATCGCACTGAATAGAAATAAACAACCTCCTCTTCCACTAACAGACCGTAACAATGAACACTGAAACTTGAAGCTGCCTGCTTTGAGAGGCATCTCTCACAGTCTCTCCTTCTCTTTCTCAAACATACACACACAACCACGAACACACTCACAATCTCTCTCTCTCTCACACACACACACACACACACACACACACACACATTTCTCTCACTAACTCACTCGCTCACTCTCTCTCACACACACACACACATTCTCTCACTAACTCACTCATTGTCACACACGCATGCACGTATGCAAGCACGCACACACACACACACACACACACACACACACACACACACACAGTGCGGCTTTGTTACCAAGGATGCGAGCAACAAATCCAAGGGGGAACTGGGAGGCGAAGAGCGTGAGGAGCCAGGGCGCGGCGTACAGGCTGGGGCAGATCTCGTGCTCCTCCAGGTGGTTGTAGAGCGGACGGTGGTAATCGTGCAGCAGCCGTGACAACTGGTACATCTGAATCTGCGAGGGGGTGGAGGAGGAGGGAGAGGGAGAGGGAGAGAGAGAGAGAGAGAGAGAGAGAGACGGTAAGGTTTTAAAAAGGAAGTCAGGAGTGTAGGAGGGTGGCGGCAAAGAGGGTGGACTTTGGACGCGGCTGGCGAATAAATAAGCAGTGCGACACTCAGGAGCTCGCTGGCACGGCTAACGTTACACATTACCACACCTGCCAGGACAGGAACACCACAGACAGAGAGAGACCTGCCGGCTCGGGACACAAAGCCTGTTGTGTTGTGTTAGTGGTGGGGCGGGTGCCGCAATGTTTGCGCAACAGGTAGCGAGGCACAGGTGAAGTCGGGTAAAAGGGAGGCAGTTAAGGCTGTCAACCAGTTGCAACTGTTTGTGCGATAAAGATTGTGGGAGTGCATTTTTAAAAGTTAATCTTCAATCCTCAAAATATGTGTGTGGCGAGAATCAAAAGCACTTCAGAGAACTCTCAGCGAGCTCTCTCGTTGTTTAGAGTATGCCTGAGTCAGGTTGACACATTCCATGTTGGCAGCGTACAACTCAGTCTGAAAATGCTTTTTGTAGGTGCGAGGAAGTGAGTCATTCCTTCTTTTTATTATCTTTTTACTTAACCAAAGGAGTACAAAGGCTGTGACTGGGTGTCATGTTCCAGAGTGAATGGCAGGCCTGGTAAACACTTACCTGTTTGCTTGAGACAGAAAACAGACAGAGCACAGAGGAGTCGAAGGAATATTTAACTGAAGACGGAGACTTCTGCACTTGTTGTGCAAAGCAATGGGAATACTTGTTTTCATGTAACTACGTGAAAGAAAAAGTGACCTCCATATAGGTCACAGTGTGCAGGGAGGATCTCACAACATACACACATGCATGAATGCATGTACCCACAGACAGACAGACACCACGCACACACACACACAAACACTCACCTGCAAAGAGATCATGTCGGGGCGGTACTGTCGGCGGAAGCCTAGGTCGTACATGAGGAACTTCAGCATGTCGAAGGCCTGCTCCTCACTCATGTGCAGCAGCAGCACCCCGGCCACAAAGCTGATGCCCTGGCAGTAGCCCACCTCCGTGTCCATCAGGGAGTAGGCCTTCAGCAGGTTGTACAGGGACAGCTGGCCAGCACCCAGCTGTGTGCTGAAGTAGGGGTGCGTGGGGAAGGTCCGGCCTGAGAGAGAGAGAGAGAGAGGAGAGAGAGAGAGAGAGAGAGAGAGAGAGAGAGAGAGAGAGAGAGAGAGAGAGAGAGATGAAGTCATCTGCCCAAAGTGGCATTCTGGGTCCCTCTTGTGGTCAAGGAGACAGACAGCTGACCCTATAAACTAGGTTTACCAGACTGAGATTCACATTTGGAAAACTGTAGAATCCTGTTCAAAGATTACATTACATTACATGTATGCATTTAGCAGACACTTTTATCCAAAGCAAGCATTTGTCAATTATCAGTTAGTTCAGGACAAGTCTCCCCTAAAGCAACTGCGGGTTAAGTGCCAAACCCACAATTTTAAGGCTATTAGCATGCTACACAGGTTCCAATATATACAATATATCCAATATATACCCTACCACTGCCCGTCAGAAATACAAGGCAGGTTTTTGATCAGTGCTGCAGGGCAATATTCTTCAGTATTGTTCCGACACATTCCTATTGGTAATAAGCAATTTCTCATTTACAAAGGTGGGCAGCGGTGGCACAGTGGTTAAGAAACCTGGCTAGCATGCTAGTAGCCTGAAATTTGTGGGTTTGAATCTTAGCCACCATCGTTGTGCCCTTGAGCAAGGCACTTATCCCTAATTTGCTCTAGTGGAGACTGGCCCTGATGTAATTGATAGTTGACAAAATGTCAAATGTGGCTTTGGATGAAAGCGTCTGCTAAATGCATAAATGTAAATGACTGAAAGTAAAGTAAAGCATACACCTATCTCTTATCAGCCAGCCTACCAGTACAAAACTGCTGTATTGCCCCAGCACTGGTGTCTCGTATGTACCTAGCAGGTCTACTGACCCATCCTGGTCTCCTAGTGTGGCTCGTTTATACCCACCATTGAGCCATACTGGTGCCGTGTGTGGCAGGGTTAGGGGTGGGAATCGATAGGATTTTATTAATATTGATACTATTATCATTCCTTCTTATCTGCCAGATTCTTTACCAATTCTCTTATCAATTCTGTAGAGGAGAGAAAGTTGTCTGCACAGGTTTTTAGTATCAACACATGAACTTATAATGTAGCCAATATTACTACAGCCACATAAAGGCTTATTACAAGAAGGTAAACTTTGTTGAACTGTTGCTTATTTGAATTCTACTTTCAAAAAGACCAGTTGCCCATGATCTCATAAACATTCCGACATTGAGAAGAGGAATTGATAAAGGTCAGAGGTCTACGATTCCAGTGGATTGAAGCATTCGATTCTTGGTTCTACTTGATAACCGGTCCTCGATTCCCAGCCCTAGCCAGGTGGTGTGCGTACCCAGGTCAACGAGGATGGCGTGCTGCTGGGCGGTGAGCTGCTTGAGCAGGTCCTGGTAGGCCGTGTCTGGGGGCTGCTGGCGGGACGGGAGGCGGTGCCTGAGGCGGTGCTGCTGGGACAGGACCATCCACACCTCTCCACGCCGGCTCTTAGGAACACCTACAGAGAGAGAGAAAGAAAGAGAAAGAGAGAGAGAGAGAGAGAGAGAGAGAGAGAGAGAGAGAGAGAGAGAGAGAGAGAGAGAAAGAAAGAAAGAAAGAAAGAAAGAAAGAAAGAAAGAAAGAAAGAAAGAAATGCCAAAAAACAGAAAGCCAGAAAGAAAAGAAAGAAAAGACAGAAAAGAAGGAAAGACAGAAAGAGATCATTTATATCACACAGTGCAGCTTCTTGCTGAATGTGTAAGTCTTGTGAAAATCCTGCAGTTCTGGCTCTCTAAATGGGAAACAAGCACTATGGCTGGGAGCATACACCATTCCACCCAATCATGTCACTGCCTCAAGCCTACAGCATGGAAGGGTGTAATTAGATTTGCAATCAATCATAACAATCCCTCACCAGACTCCCTGACTGCCCCTTAAAAATCAGTCAGCAGCCAATCATGGCCTGGTGTGGACACAGACACAGCCAGGGATGAATGCAGAGAGGCAGTGAATGAGGCCCCAGATGCTCAGACTCTCACCCTGGCAAAGGAAGACCTGGAGCTCCTCCTTGTCCCACTGGACCTTAGCTCTGCAGGGAGTGCTCAGCTTCTTCTCCCAGAAGGCCTGGATCTCCTTGGAGTCTTGGCCCACTTCCTGGTAGTCCAGTTTCATTTTGCGGATGTGCAGCTCATCACGGCTGGCTGTGGGAGAAATGTGCGAGAGAGAGTGAGAGAAAGAGAGAGAGAGAGGGATGGGGGGGGGGGGGGGGAGGAGGGAGAAGAAAGACAGAGAGAGAGAGAGAGAGAGAGAGAGAGAGAGAGGAGGGAGAGAGGGTCAAATTAGACAAACTTGTGACACAATTTATCATGTTTGTCACCTAAATGGCTGTCACCCCAGATGAAGCGAGACCTGGTCGCCATGGAAACCACAGGGCTAGAACACACCGCCTTGCACTCCAAGCACACTACAGACACTACACTACAGCAGCAAGTCAAACTCATTTCTCCCTTTCTCACGTCGGAGGAGAAAGGAAAACAGCCATCTCAGCACTTCAGCGCTTTCCCAGTCGTCTACTTTCACGCGACTACAAAGTACTGAAGTGAAACTGAGGGAGGTTGCCTTTTCCACTTAAACTGACCCTTTGATACTCAAGCTACAAGCAACACAAGAACACAAGCTACAAGCAACAAACTCTATGGGCAGCTTCCAAGGTTTTCCATGCTGTCTACAGCCAGCCAGACAGGCAGACAACATTGAAGCTCTCTTACAATCCTTACCTTCTAGTTAAAGGGACAGAGACACCCCACTTAAGCTCCTCAGAAACACCATCGCACAGGAAAACACACAGGAGAAAACAAAAACAGATGTTGGGATGATACTAGTAAACAATGCAATACCACCCTCTACCCACAGAGGGCAGTGTCTGAACCTTTTTTTTTGATTATTTTGAGAGCGTTCAGGACATGTGTACATTCCCACACATTTGCAATCCCTCAGTGGCCATCGATAATCTCAGTCATAACACTGACTGACCAGGGGGGACAAAAGAATGGGCGCCTGAAATCCTGAAAATTTGTTCTTGAAAAGGGTCGCTCGCTCTCTCTCTATCCAGACATTCCTGTCCAAAAATAGCATCGCTCCAGAGCCTTGGACAGAGGCTTAAGCATTTGACCCCCTATAAATAAACACAGGGCACAGAGAGAGATAGAGAGATAGAGAGAGAGAGAGAGAGAGAGAGAGAAACAGCTTAACGGGAGCCAAGATGGAGGCTCCCACTGCTCTCTGGGCTGAGTCACAGAGTGAGAAAAGCTGCAAAAACATACAGTGTTTTACAGAGACAGCAATTACAACACAGTGTGTGTGTGTGTGTGTGTGTGTGTGTGTGTGTGTGTGTGTGTGCGTGTGCGTGTGCGTGTGTGTAGACTTCACAGCTGTGGCATGTGTGAGCCTCTCATATTTTAACATGTGTGCCACTGTTGTATACATGATCCATCACTCTCAGGGTTCATTTCTTTCTCTCTTTAAGCACAGAATACAATTACTGTGAAACCGAACACTGTTTATATATTACAGAAACAGACAGACAGAAAGACAGAGAGAGAGAGAGAGAGAGAGAGAGAGAGAGAGAGAGAGAGAGAGAGAGAGAGAGAGAGAGAGAGAGAGAGAGAGAGAGAGAGAGAGAGAGTGAGTGAGTGTGTGTGTGCCTGTCAGTGAGTTTGCATACACAAATATAGCCACAGTAAGGGTAGTGAGGTGTTGGTAAAGTAAATGACCCCCTGCATGCCGCATGTGTGTGTGAGTGTTTGCATGTACACAGTTGTGTTGTATTTGTGGTGGCTGACCTTTGCATGTTTGTGTAGTTGTGCTATTGTAGTGTGTATGTGTGTCAATACAGCACAAATGTGTGTTTGTGTGCATGTTTGTGCCAAAGTCTCTGTCGACATGTTCGAGAGCGTTTGGATAAATGTGTGATTGTGTGTGTTTGTGTGTATGTACAGTATGTGTGTGTGTGTGTGTGTGTGTGTGTGTGTGTGCGCGTGCGCATATGTATGCATGTGTGTGTGTGCATGCATGCTCACACATATGTATGCGTGTGGGTGTTTGTGTGTGTGTGTGTGTGTGTGTGTGTGTGTGTGTGTGTGTGTGTGTGTGTGCATGCTCACCCTCCAGACGTTGGTTCTCCTTCTCCATGCGCAGCAGCAGTATTTGCTGGTGGATGGCCTTCCTCCACAAGGAGCGGTACTCTGCTGGGCTGCGGCGCCCACCCTCCCCAGAGAAGGGCTCCTGGTCTGGGGACATCAGGCGGGACAGGGGGTCCTGGTCCAGAGCACGGGGTGACAGAGGGAGCAGCTCACGGGCATCCATGTCTTTCGGTGTCACCCAAATATGGGGGGAAGAGAATATTTAAGGAGAATAGTAAGAATTTGCACAAACACACACACACACAGGAATAATATCAATTGAAACAGATATAAGTGCGATCAGTGTATGCAGACTGTCTGCAAGGCACACATACTCACACACACACACACACACACACACAGTTACCTGGGCAATTCATGGAGCCCTGTTTATTGAGGGGACTAGCCACCCTCAGGAAGATCTTCTGACGCCAGGAGACTCTGCGTGGAGTGTGTGTGGGAGTTGTCAGGGAGTCATTGCTGCAGCCCGACAAGGTCCTCTTCCGGCCCTCTCCATTACTGATTTACAAACACACACACACACACATACACACAATCAGTGAATGCAGCAAATGACACACAGTCATTTTGTGAGTATAGGAAATTATTCCATAAAGACAAGAGACATACATGGATACAGACAATGGATACAACTGTAGCTAAGCTTCAGCCACCGAATCAATATGCATGATCAGTTGAGGTAAATGCTACACCAAAACAAACATGAAGATGCTCCCACACGCTCCCACGCACGCACTAACGCACGCACCCACGCACGCACGCACAGTAATCAGTTTGTTAAGGTGCCCAAACATCTGTCCTGTAAAGCTGTGACATGAAGGGAGACACAGGTTAAACAGTGCAAGACGAGTCTATGTTTCGTTAGTTCACAAACACCTGCAAAGGGAAAACGTGTTTAGGAGTCAATGTACATGCAACAAAACTCCTGAGAAAAATGTGCATGTCATTACAAGAGGGAGATATAAAAGCGTGACAAAAAAGTCAAGGGGAAACCTCAGTAAAACCGTACAGACATTTCAAGATGCTACGGTTGACATCTTGAAAAGAGTAAGATGTTTTGTCTGTGAGGCGTTATGTAGAAGAGCCAACATACCACTGCTGGATTTCCTATGAAGACTAAAGAATCTCAGAATAAAGGAACAAGCATGATTACACCAAAGATCATTGAATACTGACCAAGATAGAGTAACATAATATGTTACAATGGGTCAATTCTGGTCTGCATAATAGGGAGTGTCACATTACATCATAAAACTTTTCAGCGAGCTTTTGTATCAGTGCATGAGAGCACTACTCTGCAAAAGGGAAACCCCCCCACCGGCAAAAATAGAACACGGAACTAAACGGCTCTCTCTACCTTTTTACCTTCTCTGGTAAAAACTCATGTGGCCAGGCCCTCTTGCCAGTAATGCAGGTGGAGATCATATTTGTGTTTATTTACATTTCAAGGCAGACACTTTTGACAAACAAAACCTCCAATATATTTGACCTAAAGACAGAAGAAAACATGCCGAAGAGGTAGCTCAACCCTGCCTTCAGTCCTCCTGGACAAAATCTGTGTTATTGCGCAGGCAGCCTCCCTTTATTTGTGTCCAGTGTTAAGAACCTGGATATCGTAAAAAAAGACCCGACTTTGTTACGGTGACCCAGGCAAATAAAGAGCTAGTGGATCGCGAGCAGATATTATTTTTCTGTTATAAAAAGCATTAAGCACTTACAAACCGCGTAGCATCATTGAGTGCACCTTTAAGAAGCCTCTTCAGCCTCTCTAAGAGCTGCACAGCTGGGGGAGCTGGAGGTCATTAGAGGTCGCAGGGGTCAAACGACAGTCAGGAGGACCCAGGGGAATGTCCAGCTGGGCCAGACCAGTATATAATATCTATGGGCCAGACCACTGCTGTCCTTACAACACTTCCTGAACCCTGGCGGCCTTTTATTAGCCCTGACAGTGTCTGCCAGTGATACTGATGCACCAAACCAGTTTATCCTCTCTGAAAGCAGTCAGGGGGGAAAGAGGAGGATTAGCATTTCAGCAACTCAAAAAAAAAAAAAAAAAGAATAGAAACTGCTAAAATAGGCATAAAAAACAAAAAAACAAACACACAAAAAAAAAAGAAACAGGAAATCCTGTGTGACACCAGCTCAGGGGTTTTGGTGAAAACACCCAAGCACCACTCGACCTGGTTTCCCCTTCGGCAGATAGCGATCGTGGTGCCGCTCTGCCCCTCCATTAGTCTGGTGACATTAAAAGCTGTAGAGCAAATACAGAAGGGCCTTGGCTCTCCCACACTAACAGGCACTAACAGACAGACAGATGGAGGGCTGGACAGAAAGAATGGATGTTTGAATAAATGAACGACTGAATAAAGGAATGAATACCACGAGCCTGGAGACTTAGGATTGCATTTGAAATGGAAATGTTCCCCTTTACATGTGAACATGCCCTGAGCTGGTGCTGTGGGATTCACATCCCTAAAGTTTCAACTAAGGCTGAATAGATATCAGCTAAGAACAACTCCACGGCAATTTAGCCTTAAGTAAATACTCATCAGACCCCGCACTTGGGAGTAAGCACTAGCCGCTGTCTGCTAGGTGTTTTAACAGCTGAGCTGACACACAAAAAAAAATTAATCAACTCATTTCTGGTGTGTTTCCACAGATGTCAACATCCTACAACAGGATTTACTAAATTTCAACTGCAGAAAATGGCATCTGGCCACTATTGATTGGAGACCACTTGCCAAGTCATTACATCAGGCCCATTTCCATGGCAACAAATTCCTTCGGCAGATCTTGTTTTCTCGCAGTTACTGGCATGTTGGTAAGATTTTTTCTTTATTCAGCAAGTCTAATAACAAGCCTCTATCATGATTTTAGATCAGCTTTTACCACAGAGCAAAATGAATGTGGCTAATGTAAAAAAAAAAAAAAAAAAAGTGCACCAAATCAAAACAAATGAAGAAAAAGCGTGTTAGTTCTGAAGCTTTAGAGTAGTAAGCAAACCTACAAACATGGAAGCATTATACGCCCTTTGCGATGAAAGCGTCGGTCAGACGCAGAATGTGCTGTGAGAATAGTAATGTTTCAGGATGCAAAGGGTTTAGAAGCACTAGCATGCACAACAAGCACAGGGGGCCTTTTAAGTGATAGCACTTCCCCCAAGCTTTCTGTTCTGGCTTCTGATGTCAAATAGAGTCAGTCGAAATGTGCTGGAATGTTCCGGAAAAGAAAATAGCGACGCAGACAAGACAGTTTTGTTTTGTTTTTTAATCCCTCTTTACACGCAAAGGGACAGAAGACAAGGTTAAGGCAAGCACCTTTGGTTAACTCTGCAGGGACACAGGAAAATGGCTGTCGTTTCATTTCAATTCACGGACAGGACACGCTCCCAAAATTCTACACCTCACCAAACCATCTTCCCAGGACAGTATTTTCAGCTTGGTTAAAAGGAAGCTGACATGGGCAGGGTTGTTTTGTTTGTTTTTGCTTTGTTTTGTTTTGTTTTTAGGGGGGGATGAGGCGACATCAAGCCGCATCCCCTCTCACCTCTTGAGGGTCCCGAGGTCGGAGAAGGACCCGAGGGAGCCCAGCGAGCCCTGGTAAAAACTTTTCAGGAAGCTGGGGGTGGAGAAGGAGGAAGGGAGGCTGAAGGTGGACTCGCTCTCCGACACGCTGCGCTTTCGCCTGGGGGCCATCGGGCTGGGGAGGGGGAAGGGGGCACGGAACCCAAGACATAAAAGGCCACCAATAGTCATAAGGTTACACAGTCATGCTTCTCAACATTATCCTCCCAATCCACTCCAGTCATCTGTGCTCTTAAAAGCAACCATGTGTGAGAAATTAAAAACAGTTAAAACCAACGCATGTAATGTTCTATGTGGAGTTAAGCTAGGAAGGAACAATGTGTTCAAATGAAAATGGCTGAATCCAAATGCCCTTTCAAGCCCCAAGCCATTAACTCTCAATGACATCACTGGCATAAGTGGACTTCATGACCGGTTAATTCATAATTGAGTTAAAGCCTTTGGGAGTTTAGGACTCAGAGTTAAGGGGGACACTGGGATTCAGCCAATGTGTATGTAATAGCTACAGAAGCAGGAGAACAAAAACTCTGTTATAATGTCTGTGTTAACTCTGTATAAGCTGTGGACATGCTGGTCACTCCAAACACATTAGTTTCAATGTTAAGTCAAGGAACCTTCACCTTAGGGAAGTGTGCTGTAAGCATTTTAAATAAAGTAGTGTTCTTCAGAATTCAAACAAACTTGATAGAACATATTCTGACCGCAATGCTGTGTCATCAAAAACACAACACAGAAAGAGGGGGCAAAAAGGTCATCTTGCTTTACAAAGTAGCTCACGTCCAGCCATCAAACATCAAAGGCTTGGCTTGAACTCAGCACACAGTTAAAAGCTCACAGGGCACAGAGGCATCAGGGGATGCACGAGAAAAGGACTCCCAAGCACTTGACTGCAGACAGGAAATGATGCGACAGGAAGTGACATACCTGCTCTGGAGGAGCTCAGGGGCCACAGACTGCTGACGGCGAAGCGGGGTCTTTGGTGCTTGGGCCTGGCTGTCGGTGAAGGAGATCCGCTTCTTGACGGGTGGGTGACTGAAGGTGTGAGCACGACGACGGAAGGGCCCAGCCTCAGGGTCGTCATCAAGGAAATTGGGTGGTGTTCCCGGAGGGGAGTCTCCAGGAGACTCGTCCTGCTAGGAGCAAAGATGTGCTGTTAGGAGCAGGATGGGATACATGTCTGTGTGTGTGTGTGTGCACACTTGTATGTCTCTCTGTGTGTGAAATTAGGCTAGAACCCCCCCCCCCCAAAAAAAAAAAAAAAAAAAAAAACACTTCACACAACACTGCAATATTCTGATAAAAATGTACCAACTAGATTCAAGACTTGCAGCATTTCAATCTAAAAATTACTGTTCTGCTAAAATCAAGTCCGCACATGCTCATAACTTCACTTCACAGAGACACTGTTCCCCAATTGCTAAAGCGCCAAACCATCTCATTTCACCACTTTAAGTCTACACATGAGGCACTGAAACCTGTAAGCTCTTACCTCACCTGGTGTCTGTCACTAGAACCAGCCTGGACCTCAGAACCACAGCATCGAGTGAGTGAGCTCTTAATACTTAGCTCTGTTTCTCTCCTGTCTGCCTGTGTGAGTGTGCACACTCTCTGATCTATTGTATGCTAATGGCATGAGTCCTGTGACTGCACGCACACACGCACGCACACACACACACACACACACACACACACACCCTATATAGAAGTGAACAATAGTGAAGTTAACCTTGCTTACTACACAGACCACAGAGGAAGGCATTGCTGCCCTTTCAGTCCCTCTGCAGCTTGCGGCAGAACTTCCTCCCTTCCAAAACCAGCGCTCTCCGTTTCCTGCTTTGTGCACAACATCCCGACCCAGAGCTCATATGATTCAGCAACATGAACAGGGCCTGGGTTGGGGCCACGGACAGAGCCAAAGCTAAAGCCAGGAAGAACACGGGCCACTGGAAAACACACACACACACACACTCACTCACTCAAACTCACACACACACACACACACACTCTATTTCTCCCTCTCACACTCTCATCTTTCTCTCTCTCTCACACTCTCGCCTTTCTCTCTCTCTCACACTCTCGCCTTTCTCTCTCTCTCTCTCTCTCTCCTTGCCTCATGTGCTGTTTACATAACACAGACACACAAGCAGACTCCACAGGGCCCAAAAAGGGCAAGACAGAAGAGGGGATCAAAACAAAAGAGTCTGTTTTACATGAGAGGGACCAAGATGTGTTTTGCTGATAGCTGATCGGGGCTCCACATGATCCCCTATGAAGTCACAAGGAGCCAGTAGAGATTTCTCCAAAAAGCCACCAAGAGAAGGAAATCCAAAAGCCACATTAAAAAACATATCTTTAGAAATTCGTTTGTAGCTAATTCAGCATATTTTTTTTTTCAAAACATACATTTTACTTCTCTCTGCATAAATGCATTGCATAAATGCAATTCCCATGAACAGGTCATGGGTCACTGAGCATCATGGGAAGTGTTGTGAGAGACAATGCAGTTGTCCCACCATTCAAAGAACTACAAGGTTCAAACCTGACTCCACCATGACAGAGACACTTATGGCCAATGAGGATGCTTTGCATAAAATTGTCAACTAAATGAGGAAATGACCATGAAACAAAACATCTCGACTGCACTTGATGAGCTGGTTTGCTCCTCTGCATGGTTGGAGGTGACTGAGGGGCTTTTCCCGCTTTGGGATTGCATGCCCTTACTTCTTTCAGTATCCACTTTAACCTAAACTTGTTAGATAACATGACGGGGTCAAGGAATGATATAAAGCTGATTGTTTTTTAATGGTGACCAAGGAGGCAGAGAGCTAGTGGATTATGAGGAGATATTATTTTTACGTTACAGAAAGTGTTATGTGTTTGCATCACTGACTGCACCTTAAAGAAGTCAGCTGTTATGTGTCAGGCTGACTGACTGTTGTTACCTGGCCCAAAGGCATCACCCTTCCTTTTCAAAGGTTGTATTAGTGTCCCCTATGCTAAGGCTTATGAGGTTTGAAAGGAAGAACTGGAGCACCTTCCTTAAACATTTAGAAAATCCTGACAGCTCCTACCACTAAATATTTCATTCGACTCTGACAGGAACCTTCCTTAGTGAGTAACACAATCCAAAAGTATCCCTGAAGAGTCAGGAACCTGAGAATGAAGAATTCTAGATGAGGCTCTAAATAGATGCATTCATTTAAATCTGAGGCCAAAGGACACAGATCACAAATCTGACAGAAACAGAAAACAAACAGACAGCTACAGTATTCAGGCAGATAAATTGCTTGAAAAGAAAGCTCTGGATAATGTAGAGGAGGTGCAATCAATGGCTAGCCGCTTCTCCTCTCTGGTTGTAAACACATGGCTGGATGGTCTCAGTTTATGCGTCAGTAAGAACAGTGACCCAGAAATGCAGTCCTCTAAAAGAAAAAGCCAATAGTTTTACAGACAAAAAAACAAACAAATAAAAAAAAAAACAGTTTTACAGTTGACACAATGATTAAATTGTCAATGTATAAGACTTGCAAATGGAACTCATTTGTCTTTTCACACTCCCTGTCTTTGGAAAGTCAATGTTAATTCTCAGTGACGGCACAGAAAATGTAAAACTAGGGAAGTCAACTCCCCAACTTCTATCTCAGTGTGTGGATGTAGGATGATATGCTGAATGAGGCAAGATGTAATTTTTCTGAATTTCCTCATCTCATCGTCCGACCTAACCCGTCATCACACAGACAACCTCACGACCAGGCAGCACACTGCTGGAGCTGGTCAGCATCTGTGTAGTCTGTGCACCTGTTCTGCCAGTAACATCTCACAACATTCCATCTGTGGTATTAGGGCTGGACATGTTAGAAAATTAACGATACAGTCAGTGACTGAGGAGAAAGGTGGCTGATGTCGGTAGCCGGTATTTGATTTGCGCACTGGCTACTTGTTAAAGTCGTATGTTGCTAATGATTCTCTTCAGGAAACCCTAATAAGATGCTTTCTTATGTTGTTGATGTTTCTTTTTGTGTGTGTGCGTTAGCTTAGCGAGAAACAGGGAGAGAGGTGAACTTACCTTAAACCTACTTCACTCACTTTGGCCCTGGGCCTGCACAGACTTGCTTAGCGCTGGCTAGTTCAATGTTAGCTCCAAGCTCTCTTGGTGGCATCCATTACCAAAAGCCAGGGCACTAACCAAATAAGTAATGCATAATGCAAGATGCCAACAACATGGGCATGGGCTCACACCAAGGAAAACAAACGGTAAGTGTAGAAAGAGACTGTTGCTCTGAAACAGAGACAGAGCAGTCAGCAAACACGTGAGCCAGGTGTGCTATTTAAGCTGAAGAGGTAAAAGGTGTTATCTTAGCTCCACCTAGAGATTAGTGACTTGTTCCCTACTATGTACCCTACCTGCACACCTGATTGACAGAAAACATTAAAATATGATGGCGACTATCACTGCTTTGCAGAGAAACTGCAGCATCCTGACAACACAAGAACACTGTGAACCGAATACCAATCACACCTGCAGGGTAATGTCCTTAACAACAGTTATCTCAGATTTCATCACCCATCTGTGATTATCTGCAAAAACGTAATTCAATTATGCTTCTAAATGTGCAGATCTATTCTGCAGGATTTACATTCAGAATGAAAAACTGCCCTCTAGAAAAGAATATAAATTCACGAATCCCACATTAGAACGGATTATTTTACTGTAGGGTGTAGTAGAGTGATAACCATGACAATTACATTACTGCTTTCTCCTAAACCCACATACAGGAAGCACTACATACTTATTGGTCTGAAATTCATACCTAACCCAGTTTGCTGAATGAAGTGAGAGAGAGACACCGCAGGCATGCAGAATAACAAGTCTCAGTATCTCAGGGCCTGATCTGTGTACTGTGGTTCTGCGAGCGGCAGTACAGCAACTTGTCTGTACAGTGAGTCACGTCAGGAGACATGGGGACCGGCGGGTGTCTGGGTCACGAGAGGACTCACGTGGAGGTTCCTCAGAAACGTCGGGATGGGTGGCTTCCCAGGGGGTGGGATGAGGGTCCCAGTCTCTCTCTCTCTCTCTCTCTCGCTCGCTCGCTCGCTCACACACACACACACACACACACACACACACACACACACACACACACACACACACACACACACACACACACACACACACACACACACACACACACACCCCATGCATTCTGCAGGAGGGTGAAGATGAGGGCCTGGGTCCAATCTGATCGGTGTGGAGAAACGCCTGCCAGCGGACGACAGCCCCTTGGCAATGTGGCTTAGAGCCCCCTGGATCACTGTCTCCCAGTCTTCACCCCTCTCTCTCTTTCTAGCCGTCTCTTCACTCTTCACTTTTGTTTCAGTTCAATCTCTCCCTCTCTCTCTCTCTTTCACTTCCTCACACCCAAGTGTGGTGTTTGACCAAGGGGGCAGGAATTAGCACTGCTAAACATGCAGTAGATCACTAGCCTGACACGGCGGACGCTTTGATGGAAGCTCCTGTCCAGAGACTGGAGCCATTCACATGGTCATGAATGATGATGACACTACCACAGAACTTTGGGAGATATCAGAGAAGGGAACAGAATTGTTTATATTGGTTGTACGGTGTGTGTGTGTGTGTGTGTGTGTGTGTGTGTGTGTGTGTGTGTGTGTCTGTGTGTGTTTGAGAGAGGGAGAGTACATGCACTTGTGTAATTGCACGTGTCTGTGTATGTGTCTGTATGCAAAAGCTCTGGGTCTTATAGTAAGAATATTCTTCAAATGGTTTATTGAGTGTGTATGTGAATGTGAATGTGTTTGTGTGTGTGTGTGTGTGTGTGTGTGTGTGCGGGTCTCGGAGAGCAAGATGAGCAGTTCTGAGTATTCTCACACACATGCATAAACAAACAAACACACACACACACAGGCACACACAGACACACACACAGGTTGACGCCTGGATGGAGGTGGGCAGATACTCACCCGGTCGAAGCTGCTCATGCTTCCCATGCTCCCCAGCCTGCCACGCATGCGATTGGCTCCCTGTGCACGAGACGAGAAATAACAGTCAGGGGCCAGCACCACCCACTGGTACACAAGACTGCCCTGGGGCACCTCTTTACCAGGAGGCCAAGGACAAGCTTTCAAATTACAAGGTTTCACAGAAATCACAACTACAGAGCAAAATTCCACCTTGAGAAATGGCAAGGCTAAAGTTTGTTTACCAGTCACTTATGTATTGAATTCCTTTGGAGAGTCTTTCATGCTTATGTCTGTTTCTGTATGAGAACATTATTGGCATTTAAAGGTTGATATTACTATTACTTCCATCAGCAAGCTTAATATATGTTTATTGTCTTTTTAAGTCTTGTCTTGCTGACTTTTTCACTTGCAATGCAACGCTTATATATTTGGACAAAAATGTTTGCTAAATCCTATAAACAATGAATGAAGGTATGTATTTTATCCATCAAATGCTTGAATTTGTCTGTAAACATAAACACAAACACACACACACACACACACACTGAACTCTGAAATTAGGGCACCAGTTTGAAGCTCATCTGTTAGTTATTAGCATGCCCACCGAGGTCTTTTTTGGGGAGATACTGCTGGGCAAACAGATAAGCAGATGGTGGGGGGATGTTGTCTCCGACACACCAACATCCTCCACCCCCACAAAGGCATTAAGAATATGATCACACCACTCAGGCCGCAGTGGCTGTAGGCACTGACACCAAATATGGGTCAATCCAAATCCCTTCCCCTGGCAAACAACGGCACAAGGCAATACGGGACAGAGAGACAAACAGCGGTTCCACTGACCCGGGAGAAGATGTTCTCCAGAGAGCTGGTGAGGGAGGTACGGGCCTTGTTCTTTAGGACATCCAATTTGGAGCGGCCCGCGCTGGACGAGTTGTCTGCGGCCGTCCCGCTGCTTGATGCGTTCTGCTGTAACACATCGTGAAGAACAACAGGGAAAAGGAGGGCGAAAAAGAGAACAAAACAAGAGAAAAAACAGGGTGATTATTAATCTCCCAACGAATAGGTGATTAATGAAACTGGGGCATGTGGTTAAGAGAATTCAAAAATATTCCCCAAGAAGTGATGTGCCTGCACAGGTCCCAAGAAGATAAGCACAGAGAGTGCAAAGCTGAGATGGAGGAAAGGACAGGGAAGAAAGAGAGAGAGAAAAAAAAGAGACCCAGAGATAGAGGGAAGAAGAGAGAGAAAGAGAAAGAGGGTGCTCTAATTGACTACAGCTATATGTGGAAATGCTGCGGGCAGTTTCAAGAGTTCACTTCCTTTAGCTGACAGGTAGGTAAGAGACAGGAAGAGATAAGACAGAGAGAAAAAGAGAGAGTGAGAGAAAGAGTGTGAGATAGAGAGATAGAGAGAGAGAGAGAGAGAGAGAGAGAGTGAGAGAGAGGTCTTAAGAGGTGTCGGGTTTTCCCTGCAGTGAAGTAAAGAGGAGTGGTGTCAACTCTGTTCTAGCACTGTGGCTAAGTGAGTGCAGTACTGAGGAGACTTATCCTGTCATCTCCTCAGTAGAACTCAATTAAGACAGACAGACAGACAGATAGAGAGACGGAGAGAGACAGAGAGAGAGAGGGAGAGGGAAAGGGAGAGAGAAAAGCAAGTTTGTATGAGTTAGTGGCAATGTAATGAGGACATATACCTGTACTTCTACTTACACGTGTGTGTATTTGTTGTATCTGTGTGTGTGTGTGTGTGTGTGTGTGTGTGTGTGTGTGTGTGTGTGTGTGTGTGTGTGTACCTGAGGAGCCTCTCCAATGTGGACATGGGATTTCTGCTTGGTCTCACACAGTTGTCTCAGATGCAGGATGACCAGTTCATTCTCCTCCTGGTCTGAGGTGGGCTTCATCCTCTGCGCACACACACACACAAAACTAGTCACGGACCACATCAGGACACAAAAGACTCATTAAAACACACACACACACACACACACACACACACGTCTGGTAGTTCGAGATTGGGCTGTGCTGCACTTATGCCCCGGGTGGGCTCTCACCTGGACGCGCTCAAAAATGTCCACTTGCTCGTTATCCGTAAGCTGGGAGAGATATTTTTGGATGGCCAGCTTTGCCCGCGGTGGGTACAAACCTGAGAGCATAACGAACGCATCAGCTAACAGCACTCTTGGCCAGACACACTCAACTTTAGCGATTCTACCAAAGCTGATATGAGACCCATTGAGCGCAATGAGGCCCGTGAAGGGTTTCTCTGTTACAGGTGCTTAACAAACCCATGGCTGAAATGCATCTGTTGGTTGTTATCATTCAAATCAATGAAGCAAATTCACAAACAAACAGAGAGCTGGTTCTTCTCTTGCCTTCAATCCTTTCACAGAGCTTGTGCAGGGCATGCATGGGACAAGCCTCGCACAGTTTGATCTGGGTCTTTGCACTCTGCAACGCAGCTGCCGTACTGAAGGCTTGTTTGAGGGTCAGCATCACTTCATCCACCTGAGAGAGAGACAGAGAGAGACGAAGAAAGGAGGGAGTGTGAGATCCTCTAGTGGTTTATTTCCATCAAGGACCGTTTTACCCCATAGTGGACAAACTCCTTAGCTCTCCTTTGACACCTCAATGTGAGTTATCGCTTACAGTTTGAGAGCACAGGAAATTAATCCAAGATTCCAAGAATCAAAGCCAAAGAATCCAAGAGGTTACTTGATTAAAACATTTAAAACACTGCCTTGACTTTTTCAAACTCAGTCTAGTCTACACTTTCCTACTGAAGCGATAATAAATGTGTCTATTTCGGAAGCAGTTACTGATTGCTTGAAGCTCACCTCTCCAGAAACACACACACACTCCCTTTCACACCTTAGGTGTTAATCATTCACAAGGTTATTGTAGTGTTATCTGGAGATGTGCTAATTCACTGATAATGCATGGCAATATTTTATGAAACCCTATGGCAAAATAAAACACGGGAATGTAAAACCGTGACTGAAAAGCAAAGAAAGGTGACAGGTAGGTGGGCCTGAGAGGTTGTTTCTGTCTGCTTCTTGTCGTGAATAATAGATTAGATCTCACAGAGGGCCGGGCCTGGCCGGGAGAGCGAGACACGGCATGGGGGGTGGGGGCTGGGAGATTATCGGGTGTCTCACCAGAGAGTCGCTGGCGCACTGAAAGACGTAGCACACATATTGGCTGGGCCCAGACTCCGTCGGCTCGCGACAGATGAAGCCAAAATGATCCGTCTGCTTGATCCCCTGTGTGTGGAAACAGGAGAGAAAGACTATTATGAGACGCTGGGATGGGTGAAAGAGGAAATCAACACAACTGTAGGTACAATGATGCTCAGGGCAATAGAATGCAAAAATATATTACTACAGGTGTGAGGAAGTAAGTAAACTTTATTTGCATAGCGCATTTACAACCAAAGAGCTTCACAGACAAATTAAGTTTCAGCCAGAGCTGCACAGAGAACATTCAAAGACAATGACAGTGACACAGACATCATACAGCATAGGAAGGCAGAGACCTCTATCCAGAAATTGCACACAAAATCAGTGGCTGTCAAACGCAAGTCAGAAGAGGTGCGATTGAAGTTAGAGATGACGGCCGCCGAGGTGTCCTGATATGAGGGAATAACGGAAGAGGCGGTGGTGAAGAACGGCACTGGCCGAAAGCTGAGTGCCATTAGCCTACATTAGCCAAGTCCATTATTCCCCTACATCAGGACACCCTGAGGGTCATTATCCCGCATATCACCCGCTTTATATTAACTGAATCATTTTCTTCAAGCAGTAATCTTCAAAAAACGGTAGATCAAAGTAGATCCACAAGGCTGCTCTAGTTTATTCAGTTGTTATGGTTATTCAGATACAGTTACAGGCTACATTTTTTCCCAGAAAAAAGTATTAATATGAAATAGTGATTAAACTTTTCTCCAGATCTATGTCATAGGTGTCCCGTTATCAGGAAATAAAGTATTTAATTTCTCCGGGTGGATTTAAAACCAATCCCAGATGTTGCAGTGGTGAAAGAAGTAGAAGAAGAAATCAGTATTTACATAAAAGTACAAATAACCAGCAAAACATGTACTCAAGTAAAAGTAGCACTACCACACCAACAATCCTACTGAAGTAAAAAGTAATAGGTACTTGCTTTTAAATGTAACATGTCATAATATAAACAGTAAATGCTGTAACCCCTCTTCAAGTTACAGGGTCTTGAATCAAAATAACCTGTTAAATGGAACCGTCACATCTACAGCCTTAAATCCTCTACCATGATACTAGCTTTCCAGCTTAAGCCAGGGAAACTGCACCAAATATGGGAGGTTTTTGATGGAATAAGCACAAACATATCTGACATTTCTGACCATCCTGTGTGTACAGCCCCCATGCTAACATGCCTTAAGCAGCACCTGAGAACCAACTCCCACACCCCCTCTTCCCTAGTACCCCTTCAGTCTGATTGTTGTGAAGCACTGGCCTCAGCAAGACCAGGAGCAAAAATAGCAATCTAATTTATGGCTGAGACTCAAGAGAGTGATTCAGAGTTGGGAGCTGACCAAATTACTGTAATCATCATGTTTGCTGGGAGAAGTAGGTATATTAGGGGCATTAAGGAGAGATCTGAATGCAGGCTATTCTGAAATAAGGGCCTGTGAAATAATTCAGCTCCTGATTTTATATTCATTCTCTGTTTTGGATTCTCCGTTTCCGTGCAGGATTGTGGAAGCCCAATTCCGCTCCATCTCATAAATGATTAATCAAACACTAGCTCTAGGCTGAGTAATGGAGGCCTGTGTATTTCGGTGACAAAGGAAGTGTGGGGAGACGGAAGAAAGGGGAAGAAGATTAGCTTCAGTGTAAACAGCCCGACAGAAAACAAATGAGAGAAGCTCTGAACCTGAGAGCAGGACGAGATGTCTTTGAAATTCTTCTCCAGCACCACTGTCTTGCTGTCAGGGCTGATGAGGTTTACCTCGAATCGGCCGACCTGCACAAAAAAAAAAGAAAGAGGGAGAGAGAAGAAAAGAAAAGAAAGAAAGAAAGATGGGGTGAAGTGAATTAGAAATCTGACCCTATTCCACTTGATTTTGGCAGACATCCAAAGAAGACACAACACATGAACACAATGACCTGCCCTGGGCAGCTCATACCTAAGGCAACTCCCCTTCCAAGTACCGATTCAGTGCAAACCAATGGCACAAAAATATACATAATTCAAGGTCGTACATGTGCATTTGCAACAGCCTAAAGGACTGAAAACAACTAAGGCATTTCATATTCCACCTCCACAGAAAATAACATCATTCTCTGATATCACACCTAGCTCAACTTTTGGCAGCTGACAGATAGCTTACTGGCAGCCATGTCAATGTGCATATCAATGACTTAGAGACGTATACACAACAAATGTGGGGACGTGCTGGGTCCTGAACGGCTGGCGTTGGAAACCTGCCCCTGCTCTGGGCGAGGTCCAGAGTGTGAGTGTGTGTGTGTGTGTGTGTGTGTGTGTTGGTGTGGGGGGGTCAGAGCTAGGCCACTGACAGCTAGAGATGTTAAAGTGATTTATCAGATCGATCCCAGACACCAAGCATAGAGTATGAAGGTGTGGGGGGGGGGGGTTATTGGATATCCACCTGGCCTTGTTTACAGCGAGGCTGTACCGCACTCCTCTCCTCTAGGCTTGGTCACATAAAAAGAACGCCTTAGATAAATATTATAACAAGCCGAAGGCAATGAGTGCCAATGAGGCCTGTAAAGTCTGTCTCTTGTGTAACTTCTAGGGATTGGGGCGGAGGCGGTGGTGTGCTCACGTTTAGGTTATAAATCACGTAAGAGGCCTAGGAGACCCTACGGGACTGTACAGCCACTCCCCCTCCTACGTGAGAGAAGCGTGCGTGCGTGCGTGTGTGTGTGTGTGTGTGTACAAATGTTTGTGCTTTGTGAGTTATGTGTGAAAAAGACAAAAAGAAAGAAAGAAAGAAGTATGAGGCCACTGCAAAATGAAAGAAAAGAGAAAGAAAGATTGGGTGGAGAAGCAGAAGTACTGACACCCTATGCCTGTGTTCAACTCAGCTCGGGGATACAGCATGGTCTATACAAACCAAAAGCGCATGTCTAGAGCAGCACTCTGCTTACTGAAGTATGCAATAATATGTTGCATGGTTTCCAATCCACATTCACAGGAGGGTTGAGAGAAAGCAACACAAAGAGAGACAGAGGAAAGGAGGAGAGGAGAGAGACAAACACACCTGGAAGAGCATGGTGCGGTTCTTATCAGCATCAGACGGCTGCACGTGATTGGGCGCGCTGGCGTGGCGTCGCCGCTGTGGTGCGGCCTTGAGGGCCGCCTCACGGGCCTTCCGTTGCAGAGAGCTCCCCGCCAGGCTGTTGCAGCGTGCACGCAAAGGCTCCGGTCGGCCATCCTGCTCCTCGAAGCCCGAGTCCTCCAGGATGCATTCTGGGAAGGCGCTGCGAAGGCTCCCCACGCTAGCGCTGCTGCTTAGGCCGAAGACGGCTCCCCCGCCCAGGGGGTCGCTCATCATCGTCAGCACCTCCTCGTCTTCTTCCTCCACCACCGAATCGCCGCCCTCGGGACTCTCGCCCGAGGAAGAGGTGGTGGTGGCACCTAGCGGGTCATCGCCCCCGACGACGAACTCTACGGGCGCGCTCTCGGTGGAGCCGCGCTGGCCGTTGAGCAGGCGGAGCCGCTTGCGCTCCACCTCGTGCTGCCGAAATTTGTCGATGCAGTCGTCCACCAGCGTGGCTGGGGCCTTCTTGTGGGCCACTGTAACCTTGCCACGATAGAGCACCTCAAACTTCTGCGAGTTGTAGAAGGACTCGTCACAGCCATCTTGCTTGGGCTTGGAGTCCTCCTTCAAGGCTACCTTCGACACCTGTCTGATGCTGCTGATTACTTCAGGAACCTAGTTAGAAAGACAGACATGCAGATCATTACACTTAATAGGACTTCAACAGAGAGATTGACTGTATTATTTGTTAATTTACAAATGCATATTATCATTGCCTGAATCTGCTCTAATCCTAATCCCTGAACCCTCAAAGATGAATCAGTCAATGGGCCCGTTTAACAGCAGCCATTTTTCAGTGTAGCAGAATCAGATCCTTACTGGATGTCATTAATAACAACTGCGACTTCTTGAAAAAATGGCTGCTGTGAAAAAGGCCCATTACAAGGTTACCATGCCAATAAAGTCACTGAGGGCTCAGGGCTTTGGGGGAACATATGGATTCAGCTATTATTGTTGTGTTTGACAAGAACTGATTACACCCAGTGTGTTTGACAAGAATTGATTACAACCAGTAATCAATGCATAGTTTTACGATGTATTAAGCCCATTAGGCTAACCTGCCTTTACATCTTTTCAAAAACCTTCTACCGTCTTCATACAGCAACAAAATGATGACTGTACAACTCACTTTTGAACTGAACATTTTTAGGGCTATCAGGCCATAGGCCACAAACCCTAGTGTACCGGCATCTCTCTGAGGGGTTGAGCAGTGTGCTTATGTGGGCTAACTGAAGAATAAAGAGCAGTGGCCTGGTGCTCTGTTCAAACTTTGGTGATAAATCAAGAGGCCTTGGAGACCAGAGAGGAATCCCCACACATTTGTAAACCTGGGAGGATAAACTGGCCTAGTAGATGAATCTGTCTGTGTTATTCTGAATGAATAGCAATGAATGCTGTAGTATTCTAAAACATGCTGATCACAACAGTCTTATATTGTTGTGTCACGTTGTTCAGAGTTTAAACACCAGCAAGAAGAGATCAAATCAATACAGGGTGTGGACCAGCTATTCTTGTTATGTATCGATTTGCATGAAACACAATATCCTGTCTGTTTGTTGCGTGCTCTCTCTCTCTCTCTCTCTCACACAAAAACACACACACACACACACACACACACACACACACACACACACACACACACAGACCCCATCCTCCTCTGTTTATTAACAACACCGTGACGTGGGTCTAAGTGCTTGCTGTGACAATCATTAAAATGGCTACTCAATACTGCAGTAGATGCTGAGCATTTATTCACGGATCCATTAGTGGCAGCAGAGGTGAAAATCATTCAGACCCTCATGGTGACAAGACTGCAGGCTAAAGCACGCACAGAGCTGCTATGCACAGGCCTAGTTCTAACAGCTGGAACACAAGCCAGCATACCTCAATTGTTGATGGCTTCCATAATTGGAGCCAATGTCTGGTAAAAGAATGGAATGCTCAAAGCGTGGCAGCGTCATTTCTCAATAGTGACGTACTGTAGAGTACGCTTCTCTCTCCCTCTCCAGGACTTACTCTGACTACAACGTCTACAAGGTCATGCAGATGAAATGGAAATGATTAACATTAGTCAGACAAATCTAGCTGAAAGGACACAACCAGTCGTCCAGTAACAGACAGGGTCCACGACCCAAAGAGGAACCTGGCCCAGAGGCAATAATAATGACCGTAAAGCTGCCAACGCAAGGCCTGCTGAGAACACAAAACATCTAGAAGTTTCTCTGGCAACCAAGGGCTCTTCGGGAAGCACCCAAGAAAGCTCTATGGAGACACTTTCATCTGGACCAACAAAAAATACTATTCACAAGTCCAGAGGCTTAAAAACTGCACAGAAGCCACTGAATGTACTATAAACAGTGCTTCTGTGTGGACAACAGTGTGTGTGTGTGTACTTGATTCTATAAATAACACTAAAGATGACTTGGTGTGTTAAAATTAGTCTCAAGTCTATGTAACAGACAGCAACATTGGGTTGCTTTGGGTTGCCTGTGACGTGAGGAAACGAAAGTGCCAGTGTAGCATGGGAAGTCATGTCACGGCAAAATGTGCCAGATTCATAACACTTCACTTGACAGGTGAAGTCCTCCAGAAACAAAAGCAGTGCAATAGTATGGCCTTCTGTTAGCAGGATAAGAGCCAAGCCAGAGGTAACCCAGGTGCACATTTTCACTATTAGGGGACAAAAAACAAAAAGCAAAGCACACACCCACTGCTTTGCAAGCCTCTCAAGGTCATACAGCTTGATTGCTCAAGGCAGTAGTGTGGAGGAAAGTAAAATCAAAATAAGGCTTAGCGCTGTTTGGCCTCTTTTATCGGTATCGATAAGCACCTCGGGTGGCTTGTTTGAGAAACAAATGTTCACCAGGGACTTGGAAACTGAGCTCTTATTCTGTGTGTGTGTGTGTGTGTGTGTGTGTGTGTGTGTGTGTGTGGCGCCCGGGAAGGAGGTGGCTTAGCCCTGCCTCTGTGCCACGTAAGGATTTAAATCAAATATTTTCCCTGGCCCTCTCCCTGCTGTTACTGGGGCAACGCAGGGGCTAGGGCGTTATGTAAAAAGGTCCTCCATGACGAGCCGAACGAACTGGTGGAAAATCACGTTGCCCTCCGCACAAAAAGAGCCATTGAGATGGAGAGGGGAAAGGAAAAAAAAAAAAAAAAAAAACCAGCCACCCTCAGCCAGATCTTCTCCCTGGCACAAAGGGTTGACTTGTGGGAGTAAGAGAAAAACGGGTGTGGTCCGCTTGTGGGTAACTGACAAGTGGCATGAATCCCAATTTTATCTGACAACCTCGGGTCAGACAAGAGCAGTAGATGGTGCCAAAACTTAATCATAACAAATTGTGAGGTTAGGCTAGGACATAGATTTTGCCTTTATTCAATTATGCAATCCTTGCGAAATCACAGATGGTCTTCCAAGTGAACAAATATTTACAAGATGTAGCTCTATGCTGTTTTTTTTTTTTTTTGGACAGGCCAATGAAGTCTTCTTACCGTCATGCGTTTACTGATCAAGGTGAGTACTGCAATCATTCGTTTAGAGAACCTGCTTTAAGGGTGGATCAAGCAAATGGTCATAATTTGTATGCGTCAACCTAATCCTAACCTTTTCTGTGACCCTGGTTAAGGAAAAAGGCAGAAGATGCAAGTCACCAGGGCAAATAAAGGTGTTGACTTTTGGTTGACAAAACAAGTTCCTGCATTTCACCACCAACACATAGAAAGAGTACACTGATCAGCACATCTGAACAAATCACTCCAATCCAATACAACATATCCCTAGAAGGGGCAAATTTATTATAATTATCATTCAACCAGTTTAAAAGCAATGTGGACATTGTCACACAAAAATCCATTTCTAAATTAAAAAAAAAAAAAAAAAACTATGAGAACTATATTACCTCATCATTTCAGACTATTTCTCCAATCCCCCAGCCGTTTCATGAACTATTCATAAATGCCGTAAAGCCACACCACCAGCATTTAATCTGATTAATAATTTGTGCTAAACCCAACACCAAAGGCTCGGCCACCACACGCAACAACAGTAAAGACCTGCGTTGGAGTGTGTTGGCGGAGACGTTCGGAGGCTTCCGAAGGAGGACAGGGTGCTGTGCACCACCAGGGCATAATGCCTCATAATTCCTTAATCCTCGTCTGACTGCCTCTACAATGATTATAACCGTCTCAACAACAAACTGCTATCCAGGGCCACCAGCAAGGGCTTTTCCATGCCCAGCGCTTGGCTTGCTCTCGAAGGGATTACAGAGATTTCATTAATATCGGTAAGAAAAGAGAGAGAGACTTTGTTATTGCTGTATTTCGCCATGCTTTGGTAATACAGATATGATTAGGCCCTGGCAATAAAGTTATTTTGAAAAACTACAACGCAGGGAAAGATGGGATGAGAGATCTGGTAAGTCTGGTCAAAAGCCTAAATTGAACTTGAGCTTGCCAAGAATAGCATATCATGACTTGTTGCACAGCAGCACACCACTTCAGCTTGGCTAACAAAAGCCCGGCCTAAATAAACAAAGCATCCAGCTCTGAAAGCTTAGCAGAAAACACATGGAATTGTCTGCCTGAAGGCCTCTGCATAGAAAGTTTGCTATGGAAAATTGCATGGTACAATGTAACAACAAGCCTCTGTTGTCATATGCACACACAAACACGTACAAACACACACATCACTGGTTACTGAAATAATAGCAACATATGCCTTCTGTCTTTTCATCAGACAAAAACACTAGAGCTAATTTGTCCATAGACACAGTGGAAAAGATAGTGACTCCTAGTGTAACTTGGTTTCTATGTACTGCACTAACACTGGTCCCATTAAACGATTCTTGCTTCAAACAATCTTCTTGTCTCAGCAAAACATTCAATTAAACGGCTTCACAGCACGTCAGATGAAAGTCTATAACCTTAAAGCTGATCTGAAACGTCAAGATGAATAGAGACAGATCCAATTAAAACCTTTCATACAAAAAGTCCAACATAAGACAGTACGCAGGAAAAAAGGGAACTATGCTTGTTACCGGATAAAGCACTAGACTTTTATACAGACAGTTTATTATGATAAGGACAAAGACCTTGACATGTTGCATAAGCTTAATGCATTATTGTCATTGCAAGCAGGAAGCAGACTCCTTTCTCTTGACAGTAACCCTTTACATTCATTGTGCAGAGACTCGTTCACCAATGAAAGTCAAGGAAATACACACAAATATGACGAAATGCCTGCAACGTGACACACACATTTGTTGGAACTTGCCAGTCCAGAATAAGTAAGAACAACAAAGACATCAACAGGCAAGTGACTGCTCAAAGCTAAGTGTAACGGAGGGAAAGACAATGACTGCGCTAGCAACAATTTTTAACCTTATTCCGTTTGCCAGGAATTTTGTTTGGTCTCTTATCATTGGGCTATTTTTGAGCTCCTTGGACTCCTTGCGCTCCTTGGGTGAAGGCCACCCTTTGTCCTCCCTGGCACAGACAAAGAGAGAGAGAGAGACAGAGACAGAGAGAGAGAGCTACGTCACAAGTGCGTCTAGGGGACACTGCAGAAAATAAGTCTGAGCATGAGAGGACCCTAGCAAGCAGGTATACTCTTTGCTGCTCAGCAGCACATCTCAGGAGGCCGAATCTATGCATGACTCAGTTGAACCTCATTCATGACACTGGGGACAGTGACTGAATCCCAATATCCTTCCTAAACCCTAGGCCATGAACCCTTAAAGACTTCATGACTGGCTGATTCATGTCGATTAAGATTGAAACATTCAGGGCTTACAGCTTGGGGCAGACATTGGGATTCAACCACTGAGTCTCTCAATGGGAACAACTGCATCTTCTGACCAAGCCACCGGTTTGTCTCATCAGTGCAGGTGGCCAACACGCAAAGGCCCCCTGAGCTGCATGCTAAGTCCTCTATCCTCTCCTCCCCATCACTCTTTTACTCTGCTGGCTGCTCTCACTGACATCTGCACAAAAGGCTCCGGATCTTCCTTCCTCAGGCCTCGGACTTCAGCCCCTGCCAGTGCTGGAGCATCCTGAATAAGAAGCTAAGCACAGATTAAAAGAATTCCCTGTCTTCCCAACTGATGCGGTGCAGTGACTGACCAGGCAAATAAAAATAAATAGGGGGGGGGGGAAGCAAGAATCAGTGGTAGTCTATGTCTTCCAATCATGACACAGCACTCTGCATTCTGCTGTATCATGTGACAAGACAGGAAAATACACAGATAGCCAATCTGTTGTGACTGATCAAGCATGCATCGAAGTTGCTAATGAACCACCAGAGAAAAAGGTTGTCTCTGTAATTGATAGAGAGGCATCTTAATGTACATCCAGTGCAAGATAACCAACCTCAGTATGATTAGTGTCTTTGTAGTCTGTGACCCCCCATCACACTTGCTTGCTCAGACTTGGATGGCGTTACTTTGGGCTCCAGTCACCCAAATGGAGTGCAGACAAAAGCAGGCACATGTCTGACACTAGATTCCATGCGAAAGGTCACAAGAACAAGCCGACTACAGATTGGCACGATAGCACCAAGGGCTTGTCTATTTATGGGCGCTGCAATGAGGTCCTCCCGGACCTGGGTGACTGGGTTCTTCACGCCAGGCTAAAGTTCACACCAGTGAACCTCTAATGTTCTCATGAACACCAAAGAGAACACAACTTTCATGGAAGACTATAAGCAGTTAAGACACATCTTTGTAATGTCTCTGAAGCCATAATTAATTAATGTTAAAACACACACACATTGGCAGCTACAGCACAATACTTTGGCTTGCAAATACACCAGCCAATTCTCTGACAAAATGATCTGCAGATAGCAGCACTGGGTTCTCACTTGATACAGCAACGACCAAGGAGGAACAGAAATACCAACTGCTGGGAAAACAAAACAATTTTCAGCTAGGACCCAGATTGTATATCCTACTGTACTATAATGACCCCAGACATCCTCCAATTTCCACAATGAGCCATTGTTTTAGCTCAGCTGGGGGACAACAAAATGAGATTACATAACACACCCACCACTCATAATACCACCATTTAACTTGATTCCGGTCCCTGCTCTTCCCCCTCAAGAGAGCACTAAAAATCTCGCCAGACATAATCTAACAAATTCCTCCTGATAACCAACTACCTGCCTGATCACAGTCCTGGCATACAGATGGCCAAGCAGCAGCAGATATAAAAATCACTTGCACTGTAAATAGCCTCCATGAAACTGAGCCGAAACCGATAAGAGGCGCTTCATTGTTTTTCCACTTGTGGTGGTGAGTGGCACTTAGACTGTGCTGTGCAGAGCACCACAGACCTTCCAGGGGGGACCATGCCTTTTGTCTTTGGGTGGGTATAGCCTGGACTTCCCGGAGGGGAGTGAGCCGTCTCTGTGACTGAGGAGAGGCAGTTAAGTGTTCTGAAGGAGGTCTGGCTATGCATGGCTGAGGGAGGGAGGCAAGGAGCCAGCAAGACAGGCATGCATTCCACGTGTGTCTCAGGCCCACTAAGCACATGTTGCTGCTGCTGCGACCGCTCTGATCCAGCCTGTTTTTCCTGCACAACGACAGAGCAATGGGGCAGGCGCATGGCTGTTAGGGCGCGACTCAAGTGGGAGGTTCAAGAGCAGGAAAATGCTTCTCCCTGGGCAATGAGACACAAAAACCTCTGGTGTCTGCATGCATGCATGCACGCGCACGCACACGCACACGCACACGCACACGCACACACACACACACACACACACACACACACACACTTTCCCAACTATAGTCAAATACAAAAACACTTTCCGAAGTCCAAATACATACACATGCAATTCCACAAACATAGTCAAATACACAAACATACACTTTCCGAAGTCCAAGTACATAAATGTGCACACACACACACACACGCTCAAGCATGCACGCTTTCACACGCATAGTGCACACACACATTTTCCATAACCCTAATACATAAACACACACACATTTGAAAGACAGTTCTCATAGGATATTCAATGCAGTATATTACACAGAGCTAAGAGTTGACAGCTGTGGTCAAACACATTGCTGAGAGACAGGAAATGCAGACCCCCCCTCAGCCTTATCTCATCTATTGTTTGTAGCACACAGATGGAAATAATTATGTTGGCCCCAGAACATGCTGTGTCACTAAATGAGTGGAGATCTCTCAGTCTGATGACAAAGCACTTTTTCCACACCACTGTCTTCAATCACCCAAAGGTGCAATGCAGTCAATGCTGCTGAATGTACGGTCATGGCTGCCTATGGGCACAAAAATAAATGCACATAATGTTGGAGGCAAAAGAACAACAGCCACTTTCAAATACAGCAATCAAACAAATGCAAAAGTTTTTAGAATCATATCAGGAGGATGAATTTAGCCTGTTGTGTAGCCCAGCCAGAGTAGACACATGTGGTCCTCCACTGGCAAAAACAACTTCCAATTTAGCAGTGCCCTAGTATGTTTTGGCAGCCTTCACTTTTGCCTACTTCTGTCACTCACTGCGTACAGATTGCATTTCATATTTACAGATGCAACTAGCTGTGTCCAACCATAAAACTTCAGTGTGTGTGTGTGTGTGTGTGTGTGTGAGACACTATAGCTGAATTCTAAAATCAGATTTAACTGACATGAATCGATTCACTGATGCCGGTTAATCTTTGAGGGTTCAGAGCTTAGGGTAAGGGAAGGCATTCAAATTTCAGCTAATAATGCTGGTCGTCTCAGACACGCAAGTTACCTTGTTTGGGTCACAAGCCTTGAAGACATGACATGCCATTTCGGATTCGGGGTTCTCCGGTTGACTCCGGATAAGATAGGCGAAGTAGGTGAGGTCATGGCTGTTGTGAATAAACCGTGATATATACTGCGCTTTGTGCTCAAATATAAACACGGACGCGTTGTTGCTGTTTGCAGGCACACATCGGATAAGAGGAGGCATGAGAGTCAAAATAACTTCCCTAGCTTGTCCGGGTCCCGATTCGTTTTTCTCACTTTTCCTCCGAATTTCAGCCACCAGCCATGGTAACATAGGAAGCGTAGTCCTTCTGTCAAGGGAAGACCACCCCATGTACCAGAGCGCAAATCTCTTATCTGGCTTCGGCAGATTATTCCCTTTGTCATCCTGACCTTCCATCTCTGTTTAGCTGTAGACGCGAGTGAGTTAAATGGTCTCGATGTTGCGTGGCTTTCCAATAACAGTCAAAGGCGAATACATTCAACAATGAATAACAATGCAAAAATCAAATATTCAACAAATCAACCCGTGGCTGGTTGCTGAGTCGCTGACATTCACGCCCCATTCCCAGTTCACAGTCAAAAAATCTTTTGTTTGGGGCAAAAGTTATTGCAGCAAATGCGACCTCGCCACGCGCCCCTCGTGTTGTTGAAAAATAAAGGAGAAACACCCCTGCTGCACACAAGACAGTTGTGGTGTTTGTTTATTTGACATCTCATACATTACCTGAGTTTACTTTAAAATACTGTGAAAACAATAACTAAAAAATACGCGGTAATGTCTATGAATTAGCAAAGGCCGCAACGCACATGCATTGAAGTTTGCAACGAACTAAAACGTGGCGTTTGCAGCCTCGAGTGTAAACAGAAAATCGACATTGGGGAATCATCAGACAGAAAAGTAGCGCTCTCTCTCCCCCCTCAGTCTCCCCTGCAAACACTGTTGTTCCGTTTGGACACAAAGCCGACTCCTGCCTAACTATATATCCACAGACTCCTACTTGTCCTCTCACGTTGTGATCTCTGCATTCTGAGTTCGCTCCGAAATTCTTCGCACGCGGACAGGGGTTCTGTCCGCTCTACTGCTTCGGGAGGAGTGTCTGAAGCTACGTGATAGGAGTCCCACCCGTTCTCATGTGCAAGGAACAGACTCTCCAAGGCTTGCGATGGGAGGAGAAAGCACACGTGACTAAGCACGCCTCTTTGACATGGAGTGTGGCATTATTGGTTTTGACGCTCAGGTAAATCTTAAGTAGACAGGTGTGAGCATAAGGCCTGGGCACACAGGTGGCTGTACGCAAGCAGTGAAAAGGAAGAAGAGGTAAGCTGTGAGTTCTCACTTCTCCGTACTGACACAGCTGTGCATTTTCCAAGTAAACGGGAGGGGTCAGGGCATGTCCTTAGCATGTTGTCACTGGTTCTGCAAAGTCTCAAGTAACGTTTTTCTGTTCAGACACACGTACGGTACAACAGTTTGTTGTGTTGTAGTAATATGCTCATTTTATTTTCTTTCAAGAATGTTGAGGTACAGAGGCCAGATATATTGACGTTTTTCCACTAACACACAGGGCTTTTACTGTCTGAACCAGTTTGAATTAAAAAAAAAAAACTTTATCAGTACTTTGAAATGTGGTAAACCTTTCCAAACATGGTTTGTCAGTCTTCGTCACCAATATTTCAATCTGTTTTCCTAAAAGAAAAAGTGCTATTGCACGTACATGTTGCTTTTAAGCCGTGGGCGTCTCCGTTTGTAACTGGATACCAGGGAGACGAGTCCCCCATCTCCCAGAAATAGATTAAAAATGCAGCGCATGTAACCTCATCAGACGCAGTCTCCGACCATGGGGCATAGTGCTTCATTGGGGGCAGTTTCTGCATGCTGCCAGTAGTCAACACAAACATCTCAGGGACATCAGGAAAGCCTTGAGCTCTAAGTAACCACTCCATGTCAAGGTGTGTTTGCTTGTTTAATGGTTTCAACATAAAGTATATGGATTTGAAAATCCTTTCTTGAGCGTCATTGGGAGAAACTAACAGTACATATAATTCGACAGTCAGCTTAGGTTTTAGTAAAAAAAAAGTATATAGTATTTATACACCCCCAATTGATTTCCTTCCCCTTGGACTACAAAAGATAACATTATCAATGACGCACATAAATAACAATACATTGTTATAATGTAAACATTTTAGTCAACACGGTCTTCAAAGAATAACTCATTTTCAGTATTCAGAGAAAGGCCACATGGAGTGTCATCAGCTTTATACAGTCTCCAGAGCTGCTGCCATGTCTTTGAACTGGCGGTGAAAATTCTACAAACACATAGAAAAAGAAAAAGATGAAGTCAGTAAGTCTTAACAAGTGGATGACCTTTCAAGTAACTTAAACTTGAGTTTTTTTTTTTGTTTTTTTTTTATAAAGGACATGAGTGGATGAATGAATACATGAATGACAGGGTAGTGTTTGTATTATGCATATTTAAAGATGAAAAGCCCTTCACACACACTAGGGGTGAAAATCGAGTAGAATCAAGTATCAAATGCTTTTATTCACTGGTGTCCTATCCCTCTAACATTACCAATTCCTCTTATTTATGCTGAGATGTTTTTCAAATCATTGTCAATGGGCCTTTTAGGCACAAAATTTAAATGGATAACAGCTCTACACAGTTTTCCTCATTCTAATAAGCTGCTATTGTCACCTTAGTGGTATAGGCTATATTATTGGCCCATGTGCTGATACTGAAAACCTGTATAGAATACCTTCTACACAGTAAGGAATGGATAAGAGAATTGATAAAGAATTGGACCACCAAGCAGAATTGACAATGGCATCGATATTGATAAAATCCTATCAATTTCCACCCCTAGTGTGCGCGCGCGCGCGCACACACACACACACACACACACACACACACCTGAAACTGTGCAATGGACATCTCAAAGGACTTGTAGGTGACTTCTCCAGAAGCGTCAGCCACCTTCAGCAGCAGGGACACATATGGGGAGTTCAGAGACCGGCACGTGTCCGAGCTCACTGCCATGCCCAACTTCCACTGCATGTCCAGCATCTACACAGGGTCAGGGGTCAGAGGTCAGAGGTCAGCTAGCCTGGTAATAAAACCAGACCCTCGTTCTACACTTTAGTGTCACACAGAGGGTCTGAACATTCGGTAGTGAGATTCAATTGCTTGCTTGAGGTGTTTACATTTAAAAAGACTGGATTAGCCCTTGACTGATAGCATTCTAGCTCTGAATTCACAATGCCTCCCTCTGTTCACTGACTGGACAGGTTAAAATGCCTCCTGAGACAACAAGCTCAATGGGATCAAATCCAGACTGGCACTGAAGGGAGATGATAATCAAGCAAAAGTGCTAGGAAGGCATGGCCAGGCTAGTGGCCTGCACACATACTCAAATATCCATGATGGAGCAGCTGAGGTTGCCCAGTAATATATCATTAGCAAGGTATTTCTGGAGTGCATAATAAATTTATGTTGTGTTTGGTGACTGTCCATCTTTAAGCAAACACATGGGTGACCTACATGCTTTGAGGAGCAGTGACTAATCTGTGGTTTGCTAAAGATGTACAGGAGTTCTTGTGTATATCAGCAAGGCCGGCTCTAGCCTTTTTGCTGCTCCAAGCCAGATCTTTTTGCCCTCTCCCTTCTAGAAATATGCAAGTAAAAAACTGAATAAAGAAATGCATTGTGATGCCCTCATGAAATTAGGCACCCTAGGCAACTAGCCTAGGTCGCCTGTAGCAGGAATTGGCCCTGTGTATCAGGCATTGCCCATTCATGAATCAATGCAAAACTCAAAAACTCAACAGAATAAATATTCTTTTTCTCCTGCTCCCTGCACTCAGGTCTGTGGAGCGCCTACCTGTCCGATGCTAGCCATTGCGTGGGCTTCCTGATAGGTGTGAACTAGAGGCCCATGCTCGCCCCACAGCTGATGCACCACCTGCAGTGCAGCCTTGGCCCAGTTTCCGTTGGCTTCGCACAGCATGGCCACCATCTGATCAGCCGTGAGATTGTTTTTCGCTGCTATTCTGTGAGGGAGCGACAATTACCGAGAAACAGTTTTTCTCACTCTGCACGGGACTAAATGTGTTGATGCAATTGTGCAAAACAATGTGTGTGTTTGTTACTGTTTAACTGTATGAAAGAAGAAACCAGATGCCATGATTACCTGAAATTGGATGATAACAATCTAATGATGCTTTGCAGGGCTTTCCATTCAAGGCTGACGCCAGCTTTCTGAAAGGTCTAAAGAGAAGAACAAAACTCAATCACCAACTCCTTAAGACGCTAAATTGATTATCTTCTTCACGTTGCCTAATAAATAAGTGTCACAAACCATTAAAGGAGCTATGTGCCTTCACTCACATCATAGATTTTAGGCAAATCTACTGCACTCCTTTGCCCTTGAAGATGAGCCAGAATCTGCTGACACTGTAGAGATTAACAGATTACAATCAGAACGGCAACCCACACAGAAGGTCGTCATAACACGCGTGTCTAGACCTCTGTACTGTTCCCATACATCACATAGACTATTTTGTTTACAAGCACTGCAGTCATCAATCAAGCAGACCAAAATTTACCGTAAACTGTACATCCTTGTATGGCCACAGTAGCTAAGGTTTAAAACATCTTACTAGTTCACGTAGGTAATGCATAGTTGAACACCATAGTTAACAGAGCTGTCTTACCGTTTCTGCGAAAATATCTGGAGGCAGTCGTCCGACGTTTATGACAATACTGTCAAGTCCTATGAGAGAAGGCTTTACTTTAAAGCCGATCTGTTTTACGATTTAAATACATCATCTAAACAAACAACATGATTTACAACGTACACTTGTGTCTAGAGGTAGTCGCATTATATGATTATGTCCAGAGAAGGTTGAAACTGACTCAATATTTATTGAGCTTTGCCATCTCGTTAACATTAGCATTGCAAAGTTTTATGGAAATGGCCAAGCCTTGGCTATGCTAGCATGCTAACCAACTAGCAGTTGGCATCTTGACAATATATTTATTCTAACTGAACATCTGATATTACCTTGTTAGAAATTACAATTTAAGGCCAAGTGAGACTGTTAGAAGAAAGTACAGCAATCAATGCCATTTAACGTTTATGATTAACACAGAGACGGCTCTGCCTTCCATGTTGCAAGGCATTCAGCTAACGTTATATTTGGTTAACGTTAGCATTAGTCACCGCCTGTTTCCACTGAAAAATACAAGCCTTCTTTTCAGTAAATTCATCCCTCACGAAGCAGCGTGTCCGGAGATAACTAGTTGGAGTTTGCGTGAACAAGCTGACAGTTAGATAATGGCTAACGTTAGTCAGAAACTTACCAGACGTCGACTCCAACCCTGGCATCCTTGTAATAGTTACCGCTGCCGGTAGTATTTTATTAAGTACACAGCTGCATTGATAAGAAACCCTGGCCTGCCAACTCGGGACCAGAGAGACTGATCCTGAAATGCCCCAGTACCGCAATCTGTAGGCCCAACACAAGGCCTATTTGTATCAACTCAAATAATTGAGGAACTTCTGGTATACCCATACCCACATGAGTGGTCGAGTGGTGACTTTGTTATCATGCCGTGCAGATATACTGCCCTCTAGCCTTTAAAGGTAGAGGTGCACCTCAGAGCATCGCTATAAGTCGCGGGAGAGTGATCAGAGCATCACTAGATTTCGGTCTCAGGGTGTGTGATATACGATGCTACTGGTCATCAGCTCATTAAATCGATATCATTAAGCTATTGTGAGCCAATCTTAGATATCTTGCTTATCTTATTACAGCCTCTAACCATCTCTAACCAGCCTCTAACCTCTGTAACCATCTCAAGGACTGAGCATTTTAAAAAGAGAAAAAAAATCAAGAAAAAGGTTTAGAACCATTTTTTTTGTAGATTACCTTTAATTATGATATACAAGAGTATACAGGAATGTAAGCCTATAGCACCAAAAGAGAAAAAGACTACTTAAGTGCTTAAGGCTTAAGTGTGTACACCAGGCTATAGAGGCAGGATTATGCTGATTATGTTAAGCCAGGGAAAGCCCTAAGAAAGTGTGCAGCTTCCTCTAAAGCCAGTTGTTTTGTAGATTGGCCTTTGTCTTTGCAAGCAAAGTGGTCTGAAGTATAATGTTATGTGTCTAATTTCTGTGGGCCTCATTTTTGTGGTGGATCCTGCTGTTCACAGTATATCAGAGATTCTAAAACACATGTGCATATTCACATTCACAATATACAATGTATTTGGCATTTGTACATGATACAGTGTGAATGTACAAAATATTTTTTGTTGCATGTTGGCAGAGATAGCATTGGCTTTGTTACTGCAGTGCTCCTCTCCAGCAAAGTCAAGAGTGCTTGTGATTGTCTCAAAATTCGACAAATTCTAGGCTTGTGCGTATCAGAACTGAGTCTGGTGGAGCTTGGCAACCAATCGAAGAGCTTCTCTTTGGTATGTATACACTGGTGTCTTGCTGCTGACCTCTCTCCACTGAATCCGCTCAGATAACAGTTGACTGGTGGCTACCTGGTCATTTAAATCACAAAAAAAATTGTCATTTTTGTCCAACAAAATCTGAGAGAGAAGTATAATAATGAAATATCTGACAATTTTTTATTTATTTTATGACTACTCTGTGGAAACAGCTGGTTAGAAAGAGAAAGTGTACCATGCGGTTCAGTTCATTCATGAGGGACCCAGTGCTGTCCAGGTGAATGTTGAGAACAGTGGTTTCAATCCAAGCATTGTCCGTGTTCCTAGGGTCATCAGCATACCCCTCATACACCTGGACAAAATACGAAGAAAATAAGTCCAATCTGATACATGGACCAGTTCAACTAAAAGTCGATTTCTTAACATGAAACAACAGAAACAGACATTTGAAATCCATTTTTGTCCATAATGATAAATTGCAAAATCATTCACATGGCCTGTTTCATGCCAAATCTTTTTATAGTAAAGGGTAACTGTACTGTGTTATGCCGACTGCCATCTCCTAGCTTCGCTTTGATTCTCTGATACAGCTTATCCCCAATGAGTTTCTTGAGTCTACTTGGAAGGGGCTCCCCTGATTTTAAAGCACCCTGCAAAAAGATACACATTATCAAGAAGCACTGACTCCCTCTGTAGAACTCAATAGAAATCACAAGATATTTACTTCATCTTAGACAGAAAACTTAGTTCCCAAATTTGTAGTAAAATGGTATTCAATTATAGTCCTTGAACCAGACCTCCAAATTTGGCCCGTTGGTACAATTCAGGGGCAGTAAGTCTCATTGTGTTTTTTGGCAAGGTGTGCCACCCTAGTGTTAGAAAATATGTAATAGCATTGCATTCAGGGAAGCTTTTTGTGTTTTATCAACCTGTTTATGTCCATTATAAGCCTATGCAGGGTTCTATTGCAGGGCAATAGGGTAAAGGAAATAGATATTAGATGCTAATAGATATCCCCACAAAACTTCCTCCACTGATTATTTACATTAAGGCAAAACATTTTTGTTTTCTGAAAAGTCATGTATAAATATGTAAATGAGGCAAAATACACTTACATATATGTAATAATTATGGAAATTGTGGCCTGTACCGTAAGGGTAAACAAGTGAAACAGCCTAACCTATATATTTTCTAGAAGCCTACGCTCTGTAGATATGATTTAATAGGCACTTAGACAAGTTCTACCTTCTTCCACACCATGGACAATGCAGAGTTCTCTATAGTATGTACACTGTATTAAAATGCATTGATTCTCAATGTGCACCCATGGGGCTTCAGTAGGTAGTGCATCATAAAATTGTCCATGTTAACATTCACTTTCATATTCAGCGTATCCAGATTTTTCTCAAAAAGTTTGGTTGGTAGAGGTGCACTGTAAGCTCCCCTAGCCCATGACCTAAAATGTATGCAATTTATTGCATATTTCAGTGGATAATGGCTCATCTACATGTATGTACAAAGTATTTTGGAAAACTTGCAATACAAAAAAGTATTGTCTTAACTAATCAGCTGGGGTTTTGAGGGGGTGTCTATTACTTACAATTTTTACTCTATTCTCCCATAGTATTTTCCTCCATAGACTTATAATAGGTATGAAGAGGATGATAATGCACACAAATTACCACCTATGCAATGCTATCATTTATTTTCTAACTCTAGGGTGGTATACCATTCCAAAAATCACTATGTGCCTTACTGCCCACAGATGGTACTGATAAAAACCCTCTCACTCAAGGACTCGTAATTAAATTCAATGAATTAAAAATTAACTTACCCCTGGGATGGACCAGCATCCTTCAGCCTCATTCCAGACAGCTAGGAACTGAAGAATCGAATGGTCTTTGTCTTGCCAGCTGCAGAAACACGCAGCACGAAAATACATTAGCAAAACATCAAAGCTCAGAAAACCTGAGTACCTTAACCCTAGAAAGCAATTTCTCTGCTCTCCTCTAATTGTAAACTTAATTATGAGATTAGGATCTGAATGTTCATCATTTGTTGAACTCACTGAGTGAGGACAGGGTCAAGGATGGAATTTGGGCCCAGACAGTGCAAGGCTCCTTTGCCCCTTATCCCTGTACGCCCCCCTGGGTTCCTGTAAAAGAAGTTGGTGATGGTGGTAAGAAAACACTGGGGAGGAGGGGGTGAGGAGTAGGGAATAGAAAAAAAGCACTACATGCTCACCTGTAATTGTCTAGGCTCAATTGTTCTGCTCTGAGAAAAGGACAAATGCATACGATAAATGGATGTCAAGTGCAGTATTTTTAGTTTCAACATTATGGGTGCATCAAGATAACTCAAACCTACTCAGTGATTGATTCTGCACTGTAGACTTCAGCTAAGTATGGAGTGAAGTCAACCTGGAGAGACAGAGAGAGAGAGATAGAGACAGAGAGAGAGAAAGCAATAGGGTGCGTTGATCACAAGCATCAACATGTAGATGCCATTTATAAAATGGTACCTGCACCTTCAGAGGAAAGTGAGACGTTAAATCATGTTAAACAGAACCACAATTTTAAATGTTAATATTATACCAGAATCAGTCTTCCAAAGGTTACAATATAAATCTAATGTCTATTCCTGTGACATAACCTTTACAATTTAATACAAATGCCTAGCTTTGGTGTTATAACCTTCATAATGTTACAAAATGTAAATCAGGCACCTCCCAAGGTACTTTCTCCTCAGGTACAGGAAAGCGCTTCTTGGTAGTGCCCGGGTAGAGGGAGCTACGGGCATGGAAGTGGTACTGTCTCCTCTCTGGCTCTCCGTCAGTCTCGTGCTCGTCTCCGTCACTCTCTGTGCTCCTGTCTGCGGAGGTGAGGTGGCACAGAGGGGTGAGAAGGTGATGAGTGGAAGACCTTTGCTCATGTGCACTGGCTCACATGTAGGGAAAGAAGGTGCACTTGGAAATAATTAGCTGTTCTCCTGCCCAAAGAGTGAGACTAATTAGTATCAGCTGGTTCACTAAATGGCTGGGTCAAATATAAGGCAGGACTTTTTTAGCTATCTGAACCAAAGATGTCAGCACCTCCGATTGTATGTTTGTATTAGGAGGGAGGCAGGCTAAAGTCATCTTACTTACACATGGAAGGAGGATCCTCTTTAGACTGGTAACCTTGGGCTTTAAGGGTGTCCATGATCCATTGCAGTGCTTTTGTAGACTGGGAGACCTGCAGTACAAAGAACATTGAAAAGATTGTGGGAACCAAAACATAGTGCATGCTTGTATGGACATGCATTATTCATCCGTTGGTTTGTTTATTTACTTATTCCAGAGAAAAAGATTAGAATCAATTGCTCTGAACCTGCTCCTCCAGCTGAACCAGTCGTTTGGCCATGGAGCCCCTGTCCTGCTCTCTCTCCAGCAGCTCTGACATGGAGCCAACTCTGCAGAACAAGCCAGAACAATTCATTTGTGAGCCGCTGGGCATTTACTGAAAGACTGAGTCATTCATCCTTGTCTCCTTGTGCGATGTGACTATACATTAAAATACTGTCATTAAGGTGCTGCAAGAGCTTGAGAGAGACACCCTGTAGGATCTGCAATTGTAGCTATTTTCAAACACATGAAATGGGTCCTTCTGTAATACATTTATATTCAATTAGTTACAAGGTCTAGACAGACTAACAGACACACAAATACACAAAATAAACATGTCTGATAAATTTTACAGTATAACTTGTAAACATTAAATATTGCTAATATATAGCATTTACTGTATATTACAAACTGTATAAAAATACACAAGTTGTTCCAGGACGATACCACTATCTCTCTCTTGTCATTCTGGATTAACTGGTAGAAACTAGAGTAAGTTAGTGCCCATAGAACACTTCCTGTTCTGTGAGAGCCTTACCGGTCAGCCGTGTCCTGGATGCGATGCTCCATGCTCTCACTTTTCTCCTGGCGCTGGCTGGCCACATAGTTATCCTTCATGAAGGCCTCCCATGACAACAACTCCTCCTCCTCAGTTTTAGACAAGTGCTCCCCTACACAGAGTGAGGCAGAAATAATCACTTGCGTAGTACATGCTCAATTCATGCTCAGCTTGGTGCAGTACTTAATTTTGGTAATCTGTGCATGAATGCTAATTGCAGGTCTGTGGAAAATAAGTTCTAAGGTTGTTTGGATCATGGATTTGACTTGACTTGACAAGACTGAGTTATTATGTCAAGAATTACCTTCACAAGAACTGTATTAAATTACTTGCGCATTTTCCACAGTGGAAACCAAGGCAATTCCTCATTACACATTACACAGCCTGACATGAGATTCAACAATAAATACAAATAAAACAAATTATACAGGTTTCTCATTTTTCATGCTGATGTACATAATTACACTAGTAGCTCTGTAACTCTTTGTTAAAGCTTCTGGTTGGTCGATACAGTTATCCGGTGAACATGGTACCCACTGAACTGCTTGTGCTTTTGTGGACGGCGTCGCATGACGATGCGCTTGAAGAGGAGGAAGAGGTGGCTGAGGAGGATGAAGGGTGGGGGAGCAGCCGGGCGGCTGTGGTACTCCTTAATCAGCTCGTACCTCTGGAACTTCCAAATCGTGTCCGTGTTGTCCTGCACCTCCTGAAATGTGTAGCTGTTGAAGCAGAAACAGTCACATGAGTGGGACAGTCGACCATACAGTAATGATGTGCAGTATATCGCAAAACAACGCCTTATATAAATCTCTAAAGGAAATATGACTACATATAGTACAGGATCTGCCAACTCAGAACATGTGTAGTGTGTGTCATGTGGTTCAGATCATGAAGTAGATAGTAGATGCTGAGAGGAGCGGACTCACTTGAAGATGGCAATGAGGAGGTTGAGGAGCAGGATGTTGGCAAAGAGAAGGTAAACACACAGCATGATGATGGTCAGCCACTCAGGAAAGGCTGGCTGATGGTTGGCATTAAGCACAGGGCATTTGGGTCTCATCGGGTCAGTGCCATTTACAGTGCAGGTGGACATGTCAAACTCAGCATCTAGACGGTTAGGAAACATTTTGTATACATTCATGTAACTTTAAAAAAATGTATGAGTAGTCGTTTTAATGGATAGATACCGTTATGAAATGCATATCCCATTATGTATATACTTATTACATTGTTTTGCATAAATGGAAACTGTTCCTTAACTATATGTTTAAACAACATCTGAACATGGCTTGGCTTTTTAAGAACTCACTGTCAATGTTGGTTGGGACATTGCCGAAGATGATGAGGTAGGGCTCATAGACGGCACCTCTGATGATCCAGTCCAGCCTCTCCTCATTGTTGATCAGAATGCCCTGTTTAGCCACCCCATAGGCCACAACCCAGATGCTGAGCAGGAACATGAAAAA